>JBBMKF010225676.1:0-17099 GCA_037834155.1 Curcuma caesia
GCAGGTGTATATAGATTGATTTGTGTAATGTCTCGTGGGAAAGATATATAAATGAGATCATCAAGTTGTTTCCAAAAGGGGAAAATAAATAAATAAGCAATGACTTACAATTGGATTACGAAATGCACGGACTAAATAGATAGAGAGAATTAGGACTTTCTGGAACTCAGCGGTGTCCTTGTTAAGTAATAGCAGATTAAAACTATAAATAAAAGCATTAAAATTTTTATTTGGTCCATTTGTGTTAATTGTAATTTGATTTAGTTTAATTTTAGGTAAGGGGTTAAGGTTGATTTATATGTATTTATTTGTGTATATATGCCTTATTGTGATTTTATATTTATATTTAATTTTCTAGTTATAAATATAATTTAATAATTCTTGAGCCTAATTGGTTCCTTTTTCCCTCAAGTTAATGACGGCTTCCTGGATCTCTAACGTACTTGACCTTCTCCTGCTCAAGAGCTGCTGTCATCAGTGATATATATTAGAGTATGACCAATTTGATCAAACCATTACCTCTACTTTCTTCACCTAGCACCGTTCAAATTAGATCACTGAGCGGCAGGCCTCTCTTAAAGACTCCATCGGTGGGGAAGGAGGGACTCTTTCTCTCACCGGAGAGGTTGATTTTCCTTGTTGACGTTGAAGATTCACTATTAAAATCATCAAAGGAGGATCCAGCAGCTCCTCCTCCATTCCCGTCACCTTCTCTAGAGAGAAGGGAGAACTTTTCTGTCTAAACGGGGCAGCAAGAGAAGATAAAAGTTGATTATTGTTCTTAAATCAGTTAGTTCTTCAAATTAGAGCCTTGAGTTTTGACATCACTTGTTAGGATTGATGATTCAGTTTGTTGAGACTAATTAGAGTGGAAGGTGTGAATATATAGGCAATACACTTTAAACGTAAATCCTCATGATAAAATAAAGACAAAGCAAGTGGTATATATTTAAAGATGCATGTGTGCATTCAATTGTTATGTCAAGTATAGAGTACAAGCAAAATTAACAAATATAAGAAACATATACATTAAAATACTATTTAACGTGGTTCATAGACTTTATTCCTAATGATCTATGACTTATCCAGTCAGTTACCCCCAAAATTCTACAAGAGTTATCTTTTCACAGGATGTATTGAAGCAAACCTGTTGCATTCTCAACCTTAAAAATAAATCATTTCTATCAAATAAAGATGAAATGCAAGTTAATTTAAAAGAAAATAGGAAGATCTTGAGTTGAAACCTTTAATTTTGTCTAAGTCTTTGGAGATTTTTTAGCATATTGTTAGCATAAGGTCAGAGGGGTATCTAAATATTTTTGTGTAACTTTGTGAGGTACAAAGATTTTCAAGAACTTATATACAAAGTTCTCCAATATCTATGGATTAGAATGACCTTCTAGTTAATTGATACCTATACCTTAGGCAGTTAAGATTAAGGGATAGGGACACCCAAGTTTCTTTGAACACTAACGAGAAGGATTAGTTTGAAAGAGTTTTTTTTGGTCATTTCAAGCATGTGGTACAGTATTTCGAGATCATCTATGTAGAGTAATTAATATTAATGTAACTCACTTAAGTGGAAAATATCCAAGTATTAATATTGATGATAGTTGAAGTTGATGCGAAAAACCAACTAGTTCCTGTTGGCTTTACAATAGTAAGGATTGAATGCAAACGTGGTGTGGGAGTGATTTCTTTAATGATTGAGGAGATTCATTAGAATAGATCTGCCCTCTTTTAGCATCATGTTTAATAGGCACAAAAAATTATTGTCGTCGTACGATTAAGTTTCCAAGATCTTACCATGCAGATTATTGCTATACCATTTAACTAACAATATGCTAATGATAGCAGAGACTTGGGATTGTTTTAGGCTACTACAAGAGCTTATACACAATTATGTTATATCAGGAGTGTCATAAAAGAGAGACACCTTGATACATTTAGATAGACACTAAGAAGCCTTTAAAGTTATGATCCGCGCATATATTGGCGTTTTTACAATCTAAGTTCTAAACTGGGCATGTAGTTTTTAATTTTTTAAAATTATGTTTACAAAATCATGAAAAATATGAATGAAAATGCAACCAATCATCTATAATCAGTTTGATGATCTTCACTACTTTATATATATTCATTGTACAGTAGGTAATTATTATTTACCAATTATTTATTTATCTACTCATTGTGGTCGATTGTTGTCGTTTCAGATACAAATATAAAAATTTAATCTAAACTAAAAGAGTGTTTTCACATAACTGAAATTTAAAAGAAATTCAGATCCATTCAATTTAATTTTTGAATATGGATTACATATGTCTATTGTTTATTTGTCTCCCAGCCTGTGCAAGGTCCACGTGGCCATTGGATTCGACATTCTAAATTCAAAATTAGAAAATTGCAAATTGAATAATGTGCACGAATCATAAAGTCGGATGGTCTCGATCTATAAATTGATCCTGGCTCACGAGCTAATGCCATCCCCGCCAAACTTCCTCAGCTCTCCGTTTCGTTATATCGATCCTTCTCGATCCCCTCCCCCTTCGAAATGGTTCGCTACCTATCTCGGTCTCTTCATCTCGATGCAAGGGCTTTCTCTGATGCGATTTTTTTTCTCTATTTCTGGTTCAGGTTGTCGCTCAACGTGTGAAGGAAGCGGAGATCACAGAGCAGGATTCACTGCTTCTGGTAAGTTCATCGATGAACTCATCTTCCGATTTCACTGTCCATTTCTTCGAAACCAACCGCATTTATCTTTACGGTTATCGTAGCTTGAACGGATTTGTAGATTTGATTGTAGATCGGAGGATCGTTCGGTTCTGTAGCTCTTTTGCTCAGATCGGATTTCCCTGATGCCTCTTTTTTGAAACGCTAGCGGTGAAAGGACTTGAGATCATTAGTGAACTTCCATTCGTTTCTAGAAGGTTTCTCCATTTGATTGGGTTTTGTTTTCTGAAAAAAAAGAATTAGGTTGAGACGACAAAATTTGAACTAGGATTTGTTTGTCGTTCGATTCTGAAACCCAAAGTATGAAGTAGTGGTTGGAGCTTATGTACTTTAGATCGGTAGTATTCAATGTTTCATTTGAGTTATCGTCCAGATCTATATACATTTGTTAACATTGCCCAATCATACTTCGAATTAGACTTGAGGTCGCCTTTGTCGGAGGAAATCTTACTGTGATTTGGAACCACGATGTTAAGTGGAGTATTTACAATTTAACTATGGATGAATACCTGGAGGTTTATAAACGCTCGTTCAATTTTCGGAAACTTCATTTCTTAGCCATTTATTTAATGCGTTGAAATGCATCGGATCTCCAGCAGCATATAGTCGATCTTACAATTCTCTTCTCTTTTGCTTCAAATTGTATTTCTATGTGCCTATGATCTGTGGAGTTAAAACCAGACCAGAAACCTACTTCGCATAGCCATATTTAACATCAGCTATATCAGAGGCCTTTTCCCAGAGAAGTACTTCAATGACAAATCCGTTCCCGCCCTAGGTCATCACTTTCCCGCCAAACTTCTCCAAATTTCTCCTTTCTTCTTGATGAAACTTAAGGTTAAGAGATTTAGTTGATGTGATCTTGTCATAGAGATGAAGATTAAGAAGCTTATGCCCATGGATGCCGAGTCCAGAAGGCTGATCGATTGGATGGAGAAAGGTAACTTTGACCACTATTTGCCTATGCTTGCTCTTTCTTGTCTGAGTCTGGTCTGATGATTTGGTTTTAACTACATTCAGGTGTGTATGACGCATTGCAGAAAAAGTACCTGAAGACACTTATCTTCTCTATCTGTGAGGAGTTAGGAGGCCCGATGATTGAAGAGTATGCTTGTATGGATCTACTTTGAATCTGATTCATTGCTCCTTCAAATTGACCATTTTAATAAAATATTTTTGTCTTGGCCTCAAAATATATTTCAATTTCATTTGTTAGAGATATCTGTTTCAACCCTGGTTGAAGTTCTAGAATTTCTAGTTGGAGACAGCTTATAGTTGTAGAACTACTTGATTAATAGCCAAATTCTCTGTTATCAATGGCTATTTTATGATCTGATGTCTATCAACACAAAACTGCAGTTTCATTCAACTATGGTAGTTCTGATGGTGAAGAGGTATGCATGAAACTTAGTCGCAATGGAAACAAGAAGAATGGTGCGACCTTCAAATCTAACATGAATGATGTTACCCCTGATCAAATGAGGTTGGACTTGTAGACTGCCAAATTAGACTCAACATTAAGGGATTCTATGTTCCTGGGTTGACGTTATCGATTAACAATTAATTTTACTGAATAGTTAGATTTGCTCGTATACTCAAAATAAGTCTGCATTTTCCAGGAGTTCTGCTTGTAAGATGATACGGACACTTGTTTCACTGATGAGGACCTTGGATCAAATGCCAGAGGAGGTAACCTTGATGATGGTTATTCATTTGCTTGTTTTCTTAGTTTTTAAAATATTAAAGCAAACTGAAGGAAAAAGAGTATAACTAAAAGGTGAAATTTATGTTTCAGCGCACCATTCTGATGAAACTTCACTACTATGATGATATCACGGTATGCTCTTAATCCAATCAGAAATATTGGCTTTTCATACGCATTTGGTTTGCCTATAACATAACTGGAAGTCTGAATTTCTCAATGAAAAATTTTCACTAAAAAAACTGAAAGTCAGAGTCAGTCACTAGGGAACATATGTAACTAAGCATGTTTCATGATTCCTAAGAGTAGTGAGGTTTGTTGTTGTAAAAGTTTGCATGATTTCCAGTGTTTCTATATCAGCATATCAATCTCCAAAATGCCTTTTATTTTGCATTTTAACCATCATGCACTTAAGTAATATCCATAGACAATTTGATATTGGTGGCTAATATGATGTTTGAGCTGATCTTACAGCCTGAAGATTATGAGCCTCCATTCTTTAGAAAATGTTCTGAGAATGAGCCAGCTTGCACCTGGGCAAAAACTCCATTGAAAATGGAAGTGGGAAGTGTGAACAGCAGGCATCTCCTCTTGTCTCTGAAGGTACATATAGAGCTGAAACCCTATGCACACCGATAATATGGCCATTGGCATTGTGTTCTTAGCCTAATACTCTGTTACATAGGTTAAAAGCATCCTTGATCCCTGTGAGGATGAAAATTATGGACATGCTGAAGATGATGAGGTCAGCCTTGGAGATGACTCTGTGCAGGGGAATGACTATTCCTCGGACAGTGAGGTAAATTTTGAACTTGTGTGATAATGTAACTGTAAAGAATATGTAATTTAAGATGTTTAGAAAATATTATGCTTAGCAAAGCTCATTGAATGTTTCAGTGGATAATAATTTTTTTTACTGAAACAATTACTTCCAATTATGTCTATGCTGATCAACCAAGTTTAGAAGAAGTAATCAAACTTGATATCTGCATAGATTTCACGTCAGTTCAGTTCTCATATAGCAAACCTGAGTTAGATATCAAAATGTCACAATGTATGAAAATGTAAACTTCGTTGATCTCAGGTGCGCCCATCCCTTGCAGATCAGTTCTTTGTAGCACCTACAGGTAATCTTTCTTGCATTGGTAATTACTGATAGTTCTTGTCCTGTTCTCATTAAAAATTATTCTCTCCAGCTAAAAAGCATCCACGCGCAGAGAATGGAACTATTTCTGATGGTCAGTGTGACTTACTTGGATGGATGTTCAATAATCACAGAACATGAAGTTCAATCTTGGATATTTGGCATTCGACTCGAAGGATAAATTTTTTTCGCTTTTTCTTAATGAAAATATAAAAGGGATTGATGGACATTCTTCAATATGTTTTCTCCACTGCTTTATTATTAACCCCTTGTAACTGCATCTTAGGAGTCATACTCTAATTTGTCTACCTAATGATTTCTTAACCTTATGACATTTTATGTAGATGAAACTCAAGATGCTGCCCATGAAGATGAGCAGGCATCTCGAGTTAGGAATTGGCTATACATGAGACACACAAGTAAAATTGATCTGACAGACATTCTTGCAGATTTCCCTGATATATCGGTGGTCAGTTAGTTGTCCTTGAATTGTTTCAGTTACTATTGATCAATTACTTCTAGATAACAAGTAGTGTATCAATCAGTATGGACGTTAGTTGCTCTATGTTTTTAAATAATTTGCAGGCACTAACTGAAGGTAAATCAGAGAACACATACCTTGCAGCCTGTCTTAACTTGAAAGAGAAGAAATTTTCTAAATCACCATTCTCCTTTTTGTTCTCATTTAATCATTTTATTAATCTTGGTGATGATATTAGACATTGTCGAAAAGTTGGTAAAAGAAGGTCTGCTTACCAGAGTTAGGAAGGACACTTATACCATTAACAAGGTTTCAGGAATGGCTTTGTTAAACACTTTCTAATTGCATGTTGAGCATTTTTTCCTGACAGATTAATCTCTTAGGAAATTAACTGCAAAACAAGTACAGTGAAGGAGGAGAACGAGGTGCAAGATTTTAAAAAAGTTGAGAAAGTATGCGAGAACCCTCAAGAGGATTATATGTACATTAAGGTAATAATTAATATGGGCATGCATGTGTCAAACTGTTCCGAATTTCCTCTTCCTTTATATTATATGCTCAAATATTTCTTTAGGGAGGAAATGACTGTGGCCAAGATTATGAAATGGCACATTTCTATTTGGACTTGGATGCAGGCACTATACTATGCTCTTCCTATGGATTATGTGTCAATATCAAAGCTTCAGAGCAAACTTGAAGGTGAAGCCAACCAGAGCACAGTTAGGAAACTGGTCGACAGAATGGAACAGGAAGGGTATATTAAAAACACTGGCAACAGAAGGTTGGGTAAGCAGTTAAAATTTCACGAATGATTTGATCTTCTGGTAAGTTTAGATCACTGACGTATGTGAAAAATATTGGTAGTTGAGTTGAATGGTCTTTGAGTTGATTATGCTGTAGATCAAATAATTTGAAAAGGAATAGCTAGTTTCTCCAACATTATTAGGTTTGAATACTTGCAGTTTGGAGGTCTAATATATATATATATATAATATATGTCGTAGATGAGTCACGCATTATAAGGCATGCAGGGTATCAGAACTCTCTCTCTCTCTCTCTCTATATATATATATAGTTTTGATATCATACACGACTCATCTAAGATTCGGAGCACTTGGAAGTGTTTTGAGCATCCGGAAAAGGAACAGTGCTATCTATTATTATTTTTTAATTTTTTATTTTTTTGACTTATAGTTAAGTCATTTAAGATTTTTCCTTTGGGGTTTAGGGATTGATTTATAGTATTAAGCACAAAACAATTTTCAAAATGAATATATAATGTGAAGTTTTTAATGTACTTTTAGATGCATCAAACAATTTACGATTAAGATTTAATTAAAGATCATGCAAGACAGAAAAAGAACATAATAGGGGGAGAGAAGCATATGTAGGCTATTGGGCAAAGAAATTGTCATTTGCCGATGGCTAATAGTCAATATGAGGCGCATCAGATTCTTATCAGAAGTGCTTGTCTTTCTTCCCATTTTTATTCTAATTTACACATTTGTTTAACACGACCCAATCTCTAATTACTGCAGGTAAGCGTGTCTTACACTCTGAATCTTGTAACAGAAAGCTACTTGAGGTCAAAAAAATTCTGGAACAGAAAATGATGGTAGTATTTTCTTACATTGGCAGTACAGAATCTATCGAATGAGTTTAATCCAGTAATATCCTTATCGTACATTATGCAGGAAACTGATGCCAACTGCCAAATTTTAGATACCACTGGCGCCGAGTTCCCTCTCCAAGGTATTTGCTTCACTATAATTCTGTGTTTCAGTTGTTTTGGGGCAACTTATTTACTAAGTAGGACGTTTTGATTTTATCCGTAGACATAAACATGAATGATAATTCCACATTTGGTGGTTTCCACTCGGTTGGGTCTGATCTCACACGCACACAAGCCAAATCTAAGCAACTCCAGAGTGGACCACTAAACAGTGATCAAACAGGTCGCTCAAAAGACCAGGAGCGTGGCAGTTCTCCCACTAGCCGTCCGGTGGTTGGTTCTTTATCTTTCTTCTTTTAAAAAAAATCGCAAGAGTAATTGTCCTATTCTTGATAAAGTATAACTGAATAGTCGTTCGTACATTTAATTACAAAATCTATTTAGAACACTAATTTTGAAACAATTGTTATTGCCTTCCAATTCTCCTTATCTACATTTCTGAAAATATCGTTCTAGTATGATAAAATTGTTATTCTTTGAAAAAAAAAAAATAAAAATGTGAATAAAATAACTAATTCGGTTTATATACTACATTCTCAATTAATTTCGTTTCATTATTCATCTATTGTATGCAACAATTTGCAGCCAATTGCTTCTCTAGAGAGTGCAGTGGCCGGAGAAAGACCGAGCAACGTGGCCACAGGTGTAGGAGATGACTCCCAGTCCATCCATGACAAGCGTTTGAGGAAGGCCAGCACGGTATGTTATGCTGTGATGTGACTACATTTTTCTCAATTAAGTTTTCTAAAAATGTTCCCCAAGTGCTGTAGACCTCTCTTTTGTTCTGATTCATTTTCCATAATATTGATTTTAGCTGTACTCTTGGCAGGTTGATGAGCCGATTCTTCAGTACGTCAAACGCCAGAAATCTGAAGCTTAGTTGGATGGGTATAAAGAACTAATGGTATAAATTGTTATTTTTTCTAGGAAAAAGCCTTCCCATAATATCTACTCACTCAGGTTCAACACTAGAGTAGATAAACCTTGGATATTTACTCTATATCAGACCTGAGTTTATGTCCTAGTAAAAAAAACCATTTGGATACTTACTCTTTACCTTTTCATATGTAAGTTGATTTCATGTATCAACTTTACAGTCATGAAAGTTCATATTAGCACGTAGTGCTACTCTTAGTACTGTTTTGGTTTTGACATTTGTACATAGGATAGGATTGACGGGATACTTCATCAGTTATGAGTAGCGATCCTTGATCCCACTTAGCTTTTGGTACTTCTTTGTCATAGAGTCTACCCAGAGTCTTTACATCATATGATTTGACACGATTGTCGTGCATACGGTGTCTCATCTATACTTTGACACTCGACATTTTGACATAACATGAAGTCTAGTGTTGGTACTCGGTATAGACTTAGTTTTGTAGATAGGACCTTAGATGATTTAGATCAGATACTTTATCTGATATGAGGAGGCATCCGTGGTCACATTGTGTCCTCATGCATATAGGAGTTGCATACGATATATTTTTGAGGTATATTTTTTGATGTACAGTCATAGTATATTATGTATCCATTTACATTTTAAAAAATCATCTGTATATGATTTATATAGGCATGTTGTTTGCCTTTTCGAGGATATGAACTGATCAGACATTGGTAGAGGAGGATTGGAAGAGAGGGCTTGGTTTTCGAGGATATGAACTGATCAGACATTGGTAGAGGAGGATTGGAAGAGAGGGCTTGGAGGAGCAGGATGTTGCAGACTAGACACATTGTGGAGGAGACATAGGAGGCTAGAGTGCATTTTCTTCAGGAGGATTGACATGGGATGATTACACATAGGTAGATCAGCATCCTCGAGAGAGATGATAGAGACTATGTGTATCACAGGAGGAGACTTCGCAAGAGAGGATTGCAGATCGGAGAGGACATGGATCAGCAAGAGACACATTCACGATCTAGTGGATCACAATGGATCAGGCAGCTTGCCGTGTCATTAGTGGCTCATGGCTCTTGGTAGGTAAGGGGATGAGATAGGATGGTAGGGTGAACAGTGGACCTGGTACATACTTTGGCATATCACCTCATTGTAGGAGGATGGATGAGATAGATATGAGGGGGATTGGAGGAGCCATAGGAGGCAGGAGCTTTCTCTCTCTAGATAGTCAACGTTAATTGGAGATCAGATATAGACATGTTATTAGATTTTCATAACATAACAACAAAAGGATCATATGTATGAAACTTTGATAATTTTGGTTTATTATTTTAGCAATTAAATGGACCCAAATTGATCTAATTTAAGCAAGTACCTTTTTTTGTTCTTTAGACATTCTGGACTCATAATACATGTTTTATATAATTTAGACTAGTTTAGGTCCACATAGCAGTCTTGGCCAAAATTACTACTTGCACTCTAAAACGGTCTAATTTCACACACAAAAAAAACTCTTCGATGTTCTTTGGACCCTTTAGATTCATAAAATGATTTTCTTTTTCAATTTTAAACATTTTAGGTCTATGTAGTAATTTTGGATAAAATTGTTATATAGACCCAAACCTGTCAAAATTTCACAAGCAAACACTCTTTTATTTTTCCTTAACTTTTATGTTGGAGCGATCGACCTCAAGTCAAAGTTGATCAAGCTCGAGTTAATTTCGATGTTTGATTAATATGTTTGATGGTTGAGTGAGATATAAGTAGGTCATGGTCAATTGGATACTTAATAGTGGAGAAGTCTAAGTGAGTTTCAGTTGATTGCACATTTGATAGTTGAAAGTCTAATAAAGAGTTGACAAGAGTATAGTAAAAGTAAGTCACGGTTGACCGAATACTTAACAGTTGGAAGTCAAATAGGGAATTGACAAATGAGCAAAGTTTAAGTGGATCATTGTTGATCAACCACTTGACAATGAGGGAAGTCCTAACAAGTCATAAAGGATAGATGTTAGGTATGTGAGTAAAGTCCTAGTAAATCACGGAGGATAAGATGTTAGGAATGAGATAAGAAGTTTTAATAGGTTATGGAGAACCAGTAATTAGGCAAGAAAGGAGAAGTCTTGATAAGTCATCGAAGATCGGATGTCAAACACGTGGTTGAAGTCCTAGCTTATTAAGATTGATCGAATGCTAAGTAGGAGAAGTGGGTGATGAAATCATACCCATGTAGTTATTTTTTAACAAAATCAGGATCAAGATGGCGATGCTTTAATTAAAACAACACTAAAATAATTTTTAATTTTTCTATTTTAATTTTGTTTTATTTTTTCTCTTTTAATTAGATATCTAAAAGATAAAATTAATAAAATTTATTTTTATTTTTATTAATGTTCCTTTAATTTTACTTTTTTATTAATCTACTTTTGTATTTTTAAATTTTAAAAAAAATTATTAGAATTCTAAATTAAACATAGATAAATTGAGGAGATCATTATGAGTTTAATGATGTTAAATTTTTAATGACTTTTATATGAAACTATTTAATTTGATTCGGTTTAAAATAAAAATATTTTTAAAATTAAATGCACTGTTTGAGAAATATGAATGTATCTTTTTGAAAATTTTGAAACTCTTAAGTGCGCCCTTAGATAATAAATGGTTAAAAAAAAATTAAGAAAAGGATAGATAAATGAAAAAACAAATTACTCATCGAATTTCCTTAGTTTTCTCCATCTTTATGTTGTTGTGTAATTTGCAGTGAAAAATCAAGGCAGCCAGCACAAATATATTTGTTCCTCAAAGTTTTGAGCTAATAGTAACTTCATCATGTCCTTCAGAGTTTTGAGCTAATATATACTCTGGATGTGAGAAAACACATGTACAACCACAGAATTCAAGTAAAGCTTCCTCCTCTCCTATATCTCCGGCCTTGTTACACTTCCTTACCTCAATGAGATTATTCAACCAAAGTTTACAGTACTCATTCTTATCGATAAAGAGAGTTCGGCATGATTCAGTTTAAACGCTTGGCGATGGAGGAATCATGCAGCGCAGGGACTGGGACTCATCTTTTGGCTCCTCTCATCGAAGCCAAAACTTTGCAGGCTCGGCAAGCAGCAATGCCCAGTTTTCCATGCCTTCTCCTTCCTGCTCATGCGATCACTGCTACTCGGTGTCACCTCAGTGCTGCAAGCTGAGCTTGCTCCTGAGCAATGCGATGTTGCGTTCAATGAGTTTGGTGTTGGAGCGGGGCTTGTTTTGTAGATGTCTGATTTCGCATTAGCATCTTCTTTCACTTCAGTAATATTTGAGGAATCAAGTTTTTCGATCTGTGAGGTCTCGCGTAGCAGCTCAGCGAGCTTCTTCCTACCAGTAGGAGAAGGTTCAGATTTTGAATATGGAGATTTGTTGAACAAAAAATGGTCGTCCAGTTTAGGAGTCGATGTTGTGCTCGAAGGATGAATCGGGGTACTGCCTCGCGAAGGAGTGAACTCTGTAAGCAAAAGCGATTTATCATAATCTACCCAAGATAAAATATAAAATTTATCAATCATACCTCCATTCACACTGAAGAAATCATCGTCGCAGTCTGAATCAAACCACGCTTGTGTATCGAAAAAGATCTTGTTCTTGCTCCCTGCTTAAGTCAAAATATACACATTTGATTCAGCAATAGAAGAACAAAGAAATCGATTGTTCATTCGATAACTAGTCAAATCAAGTTTTCCTTGCAGAAGATCTCTTGAAAGTTTTAGAATCAAATATCATTCAGTTCAACTAATGGCTTTTGTGATTAAATCAGAAGGAACATGTTAAAGTTAATCAGTATTCCTAAACAGAGTGGTTGAGACAGTGAAAAGGACAAGCACTAAAATGTACGTAGAAGAGCTTAAAGAATTATATAACATGAGGATTTGGTCGCAAAAGTCACAAGCTGTCACAATATGAATTGAAATTTATGATCTTAGTTTTGTGTTTTCCTTGACCAAACATCTCCAGGAGCAATTTTCTTGTGGATAGCAAAGTCGAAATGATGGTGTATGTAATGAAGTCAAAGATAAGAAACCTGTCGAATCTCATCCATCCACACATAGCTGATTCATCTTCACGAAAGCAACATCAGTCGGTATTCGAATTACAGAGGCATCTATCGATATATGAATATATGAATCGAAGGGCAAAGGTTTTTTTCCTGAAACTAAGATAACGAAGCACTGATATAATTAAGCAAATTAACATGTTTTCTAACTACACGCTCTACTGGCCACCATAGAACATATTTCTAACCATCTCAGCATTGAGAAGAAGCAGAATCTGAATTTAAGTAAAAACTAAAATTGACTCATAAAATGATCCAAAAGCTTACAGTTCTGCGAAGTACTCCACCTACTTTGAGAAGAAAGCAGAATCGACAAATTACCAAAGTATTATTTAATCACTATAAGACCACAATCTCAACAACGCTGTTTACTTTTGTGATCGATTTGTATGGAACATCGACTGATGATAAAATTTCATCTTCTCCAAATTTGCACAGAAAAAGGTTAGTGATCGATGCGATTAACGTACCGAACTCGGGACTCTGCGAACCAAATTCATCCGCTGGATTCGCCCCATCCAAGGCCCTCTGCTTTGCGGGCGACGCGATGAAGAGCCTCTTAGCCTTGGACGCTAAACCCAATCGATACCTCATCGACGACGCATCTGAATCTTTCGGTACTGAAGTGCACGCCCCCATCGATCTTCGAGATTGGATGTTTCCGAACAAAAGCCTGGAAGAAAACAAAAAAGAGCAAAAAAAGTGAAGAAACGGAAAGAAAAGGCAGAAAATATAAAGAAAGGGAAGTGAATAATTACTTGCATAAAGAAGACAAAACCAAAAAGATCATATTTTTAAGGTAAAACAACCCATGGAAATCTACAAAAAGGCTTCAAAACTGCCTTTTTTTCACTTCGGCTTCCCAGAGAAAAAAAAATTGGAAGAATAAAGAGGAGGAAGAGGAAGTGGAAGTGGCGTTCTTTTTGGTCCTTTGTTCCTGGAACTGGTGATGGAGGCAAAAAAAAGTCTAGGTTGGTTGGTTGCGAAAGAGAGAGAGAGTGGAATCAATGCCATGCCATGCATGAACTTGGCCCACCATGAATGAAATGCAAGAACTATTCATCAATCTTTTTCGTGTGATGGATGATAAACGATCATTGTTGGCGTTTGGCTCTTAAGCTTCACATGGGACTATGAATTCAATCATTTATTTTGAAGAAAAAGACCCTTAATTTGTTTCTCCTTTTGATTTTTAATGGGTAATTTATCAAAATATATATTTTTATAATCGAGAATTATTGAGAGTTTAGCTCTTATAATTATTTTTTATAAAATAGTTTTTCTTTTTTTATAGTAATTAGTTAAGTAACTCATGGATGGTTTTTTTATTAAGATAAACCTTTTTAAATACAACAAAATATTAATATAGTTAGCATACCCTAAAAAATTATCCTGATTAAATTTATTTTTTTACACTTTAAAAATTAATACAATAATGGACAATAATTGTTTTAGACATAAGAAAATTTAATGTGTTCTATTTTGTGCTGAAAATGACTGAACATTACATCTATACAAATTAAGTAAATTTTTAAAATATATTTTAGAAAGTTTATTTTGAATAAACATCAAAATTAGAAGGAGATTTAAAATCAATTTATGTCTATCTTTATTTATCTTTTTAAGCCTAGGATAATTTGCTGATTATCTTATTTTTAAAAATAATTTTTTATCAATAAATAGAGCGTATTAAGTTTCTTTATATCTAAAAAGGTATTTTGATAAATAACTTGACTATAAGTTAATTTTTTTATTCAGTTTATGTCTTATGATTAATTTTATTTGTTCAAATAAAGTTGATTAAATATGAGTTGAGTTGAGTTGTAAATTAATTTGCACTTAAAAAAATTAATTATTAAAATCTTCTAGATACCTTAAATTGAAAATGAAAATTTTTGTGCAAAAAAAATATTTTAATAAAAATTAGATCCATAATTATTTTATAAATGTTTTAGTAAAAAAAAAATTATAGTTTTTTTTTGCATATTTAGGAGAAGAAGTTTCATCAGTAGTTCAACATGATCAATCCTACGATCATCTGTGAGGAAGTAAATTGAGATACTGCAATTGGTCATAATAGAGGATAACGAAGCAACGGGGAAGGGAGTAATTTTATTTGATTTATTTTTATTTAAAAAAACACAATAGAAGCATTCGGCAAAAAAAAGTCAAGATCCTTGAAGATGAATTGGAGAAAAAATATTTGAAATGACATGCTTTTTTGTCTCGTTATTAATTGTTGGAATTAGATAAGGTGATGGTCGGTTGTCCTAACTAGAAATTTAATGTCAATTGTCTCAATCAATTTCAATTAACATCCATTCCATGTATCCATCATCAGCATCTCATAATTATATTAGTATCATTATATATCGTCATACGTCTCAATTATTGATGTTTTTTTTCTTTGCTCGATGCAATTTTGTTACAAAATTAAGTAGAAACATTTCAATAGATCATATATTGACAATAAAAACATTTCAATAGATCTAAAACAGTTAAGATAGTCTTGACTAAAATAGTTTAATTATATCTCGATATGATTAAATTTGGATTAGATTGAGATGATATATTTAAATATATTGTATTTTTTAAAACTTGGCTAAAATATTTTTAAGTTAATTGAAATATATGGCTAAAATAGTTTTAAGTTAATTGAGATTAGATTTCAATTTTATCCTTACTTTTAAGTTAATTTAATAGATGGCTAAAAGATTTTTAAAATGACAAGATCAATGAAATATAAATAGTTAATACTAAACATATATATAGTTCTCATGGACAACATACACACTAAATACACATTTAACACTAAATATTATGCATGATGATGATAAAATAACATAGTAAAAAATATTAAGCATCGTAAAGGTGACAACAAATTCTTTGACCGAGAAGGTCGTCGTTGAGGTGGTTGCGGAGGAGGTCATGGTGGAGGCTTTCTCGGTGGAGGTAACAAATTTAACCGAAGGAAGTGAAATACATAAATTTTATATTTATTTTTTTTATTGTAGTTGAGGTTTGGATTTTTAAATGGATTTTATAATGTCTCAAGTCTAATTTGGGGCATAGCTTCTCTAATATGTAGCATAATTGTTTGATGTATTATTTTATGTAAATATTTCTTATGAAATAGAAAAATAATTTAATAGTTTCTGATATATCATTTTTTTAAAAATTAAGCCAAGCAAATGAACACTAATATACATTAATTTTAATATAAAATTATGTTTATAAAAATATAATAGATTATACCAAATATCATGGAAATTAATTTCGATTACAAATATTTATTTTAGTAATGGGAATTATTAAAATAAGATTTAGTGGTGCATTTTGAAAATATTACTAATGTGAAAATAATTTTAACATATTTTATTTTATTATTAAAATGCCATAGTCAAGATAATACTTTTTTTATATATTTTTTGGTTTTCAAAAATAGAAAGAGAATTTAAATTATTTATATTATCGTAACGGCCGTTACATATAGCTGCGCGATGAGCAAGCATTCCTAAAATTCAAAACCCTTCGGCCCTTCCCCGTCGCGCAATCTCTTCTTTCTTTTTCGCTCGATTCTCCTCATCGCCATCACGTCTACCGCCAGAGATGGGCGTCGACGGAAGCTTCTGGGATCTTTTGAAGCCCTATGCCCGCAATGAGGGCGTCGACTTCCTCCTCAACAGGCGCGTCGCCGTCGATCTCTCCTATTGGATCGTCCAGCATGACGCCCTCGTTTGAAGACGAAACCCTAACGCTCGGAACCCTCACCCGCACAACATCTTCTTCCGCACGGTCTCCCTCTTCTCCAAGGTTCGAGTATCTCGACCCAGTCCTCCCCTTTTCCTTCCAAATGGAGGAGAACGACCGGTTAGGGCTCCATTGGCTTGATCAGTTGCGTGGTTATGTTATTTTGCTTAGATTGGGGTGTATCCTCGTGGTCGACGGGGAGCCGTCGCCATTGAAGTCGCAGTCTCGGGTTGAGCGTTTATTCTGGATGTTAGGTTCGGATCCCTTCGAGCTGCCGAAACCCGTAGAAGGTGAAGGGTTATCGTTGACCAAAAAGATCGCCAGGCAAGTAAAATGATTCCAAGTCCAACTCATCCTTAAAGCCCAACCCGGCCCAATTGGTTGACTACGTAAGACAAGAAACGACGCTGCGAGGGAAAGCGCAATGCAATTGGCGGGAAACCCAATTGCCAGATGTCGATCTGACGGCGACCAACGTTCCGTTCTCCATCACCCCCCTTCATGCGATCTCAGCCATCCGTTACGAGATCATTCGGCAGAAGTTATTACTTTTTTGGAGAAAT
>JBBMKF010225892.1:0-17098 GCA_037834155.1 Curcuma caesia
TAAAATGCCACCATCCATATACCATGACCAAGCACAACATATCTTAAAGCTGGAAAGTTTTGGCTGGTACAGTAGAAAAATTCAAGGTAATTGAAGAACTTGTCACCACATTCCACGTGTGACCTCGTGTAATTGCACTTGGCAATGAAGCCCACCTACTGAGCTATATTGGAACAGAGATTCGGGAGCCTCCAACTGCCTCTATCTCATCTTTGTTCTTTGAAATCAAAGACTTAATAGACAAAACCTTTTCAATTAATTAGCGAAGATGAATACCAATTTCGTGACTGGATGGATAGGAAAAAGTAATCCAAACCTTGTTGGGTGAACTTATTGCCGAAGACATCATTCCAATTGAAGAGGAAGAACAATAGGATCAAGGAGCAGGAAACATTCAACAATGCTCGAATCCGGTAACCATGCAGTAAGTTCTCTACTATCTTGACAAGCCCCGATAAAGAATACAGTGTCTAGAATTAGGAGAATCCAATGCGATTAAGGTTTGAAGGAGTGTCGAACGATCTGGAGGCGATGCAACTATGGAGGGTGACAAAGAATTAATGGTGCAATTAGGGTTTGAGATCGCAGCTGTAATGTAATTGACTGCACTTTTGTCACATTCTTGATTCCATTTTTGTTGCCCTACTCCTGTTTTTGATGCCCTACTCGAGAAGGAGATTAGGGTTAACGGTCCTTCATTGGCTGCAACAGGAGCGATGGTTAAGGTTAGGAGAGACAAGGTTTGCTCTAATACTATATTGAAAATTGTATTAACTCCAAACTTATCTAATACATGGGATCGTAACCTCCTAATCTCTCTTTATAGATTGATAATACAATAGGGATACACAAGATTACAAAATCACGTATTCCCATAATTTTTTTTGATTTTTTTCGGACATAAATAGTCACGCAATTCTTATGGAGTATAGAACCGAAGTTCTGTGGTGCAAACGCTAAATTTATTTCCTTGTTAATTTAGTTTGTGAAATCACGCAACTAATGAAACCACATCAGCCCAACTAATGGACAAGCGACCGGGCTCGAGAATCAGGAATGTGGACAACCAGGAGAATGATTACTGGTGGTTGAAAATTGGTGGATAACTTCCTGATTCAGTAGTGTAGACAACTTGTAATTGAAGTGATTGTTGGTTAAGGATTGACTGACTTCCTGAATTGGGACTGCAAACGACCTGAAATCAAAGAAAACAATGACTGCTGTTGACAGATTACCAGGCCCTAGTGGACCACGAATGGCTAGAATCCAAATTAGCTAGCAGCAACAAAGAGCATAGTTGAAGAGATGCGATAAGCTGCTGAAGGCAGAGCCAGAATCCAAAAGTAGCTAGCAGCAACAATGAAGAGTTGAAGAGATGAGCTGCTGAAGGTAGACAGATTTTGTCTGGCAGCAATGAATGCCTTGTCCATGAACACATGCCTCAGAGGTGGAAGACACAGTGCATGGGATTTTCTCTCAGAGAAGATGAAGTGGGAGAGGCATGGTGCTTAGGAATCTTGTCGCTATGAACAGCCAGAGAAGATCCTTCGTAAAGATGTTATGAAGAAGCTATCAGCTGCTCTGATACCATGTTATGGTATGTGGGGTGTGGTGGAATTATTCTATCATGCAAACCTAGGTAGTATCTTTCTACTTACGTATAGGAATTATTAAGGAATGAGTAATACTACAAATACATCTTGCAACTGTGCATTTGCATGTTAGTCCACAAGAAATTATATACTTGAACTTTATGTTCCTTTCTAGTATCTGGATTCCCGATTCAAAAGAATATACAAGGTTTAAGAGTGAGATACATGTAGTCTTCACAAAGCTTTAATGTTTTATGCTAATTATGAGGTCAATTATCATCCTTTCTCTGTTCTATAATTTTTTTTATACACGGTGAATTAACTTTTGATACTTGCATTGCTTAGAAATCTTAGATATGCTTTACCTTGCTCAAGAAATTGCTTATAAATCTTATAATCTTTTTGCATTCTATTTGATTCATGGTATTCTCATTATCCCTTTGTTTTCCCTATTCACCTGACCTTTCTTTATGTACACAGATCCTGGCTTACTAACCAATTTTTTCTATATTTATGGTAGTAATGAAGTTTATCATTGTTTCTAGGTGGTCAATTGAATTTGGGGCTCCCAAAAATGGATCTCCCCAGTTGCATGATATGCTAGCAGAATACCTTTACTCTGAATCTCCTGAGATGGTATGCTAACAATCACAATTTATTAAATGGTAGAATTGTGGAAAAAAAATACTTATCTGGATTTTAAAATTCCAATAAATGTATACTATGTTTCCTGGTTTCATTTTAAACATTCACTAGCTTTAGGTTAACTTAATTAAGTTGAAAATTTTAAAAGAGTTTATACTATATGCACAGAGTCAGAGAAAGAATCAGTATAATTCTGATATTTAATTTAAGAGAAAAATTAGAATATATCAGAAAAAGAATAATTAAATTTCTAATGTTAACTAAAGAAATAGAGATAACTTTTTAAATTTTTTTATATTTTAAGAAGCTAATATATCTATTAATCTTTCATCCTACTAAGGCACTTGAAGATAAAACATGTTTATAACAACATAAGTGAGGTTAGGATTCTAACATCTTCTCAAAAGAGAAATACTTAGAGAGGAAAGTAAATTTTTGGTGTTATACTCGAAAATATAGGAGAAACATCCAGTGAAGAGAGATGTTGAAAGAAAGATAAAATAATTGCTCCTATAATCTTGCAGCTAACCAATAAAAGGAGATGGATGAACTAAAATTTTTAATGGTCTTTCAACCATGAGTTAAAATTTCGAACCATGTCGGAGTTTTGATTTATGATCAAAATAATACGATTTCGGTTTCGTATCATATTATGCCAATATGATTTCGTATTTTTTAAATATAAAATATATTAATTAAAATTAAAAATTTTAACCTAAATATTAAAAAAATTTAAAATATAAAAAAATAAAATAACTTTTTTAAAAGAAAAAATGTGGGATCGCAGAGGCGTCATGATCCCGTGGAGGTCATTGTGGAATCGCGGTAGCCTCCACGATCCAACAGAGGTCGTGGCAGGATCGTGACAATCTCTGCTACCCTGTGGAGATCGTCGTGATCCCACGGCGGCCCGCGGTGCTAGTGTCGGGCGATGGACAAAATGATAAATTTTGCCCGTGGCAATGGACAGAATGATAAATTCTACCTGTTTCATTTGACATGGTATAAAATTTTAAACCATGCTTATAACTTTGAATCAAGGGGAGGAGAGAGGAAAATTTATAGCTTCAAGATTGAGATTTTCTTTGGAAGGAGAATTAACTTGGATATATTTATGCTACATGTATTTGGGGAAATTAGGTTAGTTCTCCCTAAGTACTACCTTCTATAAACATGCGTATTCATAATTGGAATATCTAACCCTATATCATGTAGGTCCCTAGTATTCACATTTAGGTCTTCAAGACTCCACTTAAGCTGGATTAAATTTATCATGAAATTTGATCCTAGTAGCATATTTGATAACTTTTCATTGGAGTTGACAAATGATATAATTTTGTTGGATTGCACCTTCTCATTAACAAAGTTACATTTAATGTTAATGTGTTTTGTTCTCTTGTTGAATATGGGATTACAAGCTATGTACATGACAACTTGACTATCCCAGTAAAATGTTTTTTTTCTACTTCTTAGGAGCATGTCCTATCTCTGTAATTAATTCCTTAACCTAGATAAACTCACTTTTCTAGCATAACTTTAAATTCTGCCTCTAAACTCGATTTGGCTAAAAAATCTCCTTGTTCTTTTAGGAAATTAGGTTACCTTCCTAAAGGGTACAATACTATGATGTGAATCTCTTATCTATGGTAGAACTTGCCTAGTCGACATTAGTGAGATCTGAAGGTGACCTTAATCTTAATACAAGAGAGTTCTAGTTGGAGCATTCTTTAGTTATCAGATAATTCTCTATGTTGCCTCTAAATGGTCATGACATCAGGCCTACTCATTGCAAACATTTTGTTTGGTCTTGTATTTGTGATTTTGAGGTCATTTAATTATCTAAAAGGTCTTTTGCACCTTAGTCAATGGCTTCTCCAGTCTTGGTATCAACTTGACATTTAAATCTATGTGCATTCCTTTTTTAATGTTGACCGGTTTGGGTCCATGTTATAGATTTGGACAAAATTGCTACATGGACCTGAACTGGTCTAAGTTTACAAACTCTTTGGATCTCTATATGCTATTTTTCAATTTTGAGTATTATAAGACCATGTAGCAGTGTTGGCTAAAACTGCTATATGAACCTAACTCGTTTAAGTGCACAAATAAAAAGTTCTGTGTTTTTAGACTCTTTGGAGACACTATATGCCTTCATTTTCTAATTTAAAATAATTTACAACTATATAGTAGTTTCATCCAAAATTATTGCTCCTAAACTTCTTTAAATTAGAAAAAGACCCCTTCAGAATCACCATATATCTTTCTTTTCCAATTTGGATTTTGATTTGGGCAAAGGATTTAAGTTAGGTCTTGTTTGTGTATTTAATGTGTGTGTTTGAATGTGCAGGGACTTTTAGGAACACACATGGAGCTTGGAAAACTCATGACTCGATGAGATCAAGTATATGGATATTGGCTTGGTATAACCAAGGTGACACACTTAGTGGCTTAGAGGTTATTGAGATTCAAGAAGTATGGCATGAGACATTTAAGGGATTGCAGGATTAAGAACACTAAAGTGGTACTGGAGTAGGTTAGTAGCATGATGGCTTGAGGTCTGTAAGTGATTATTAAAGGTTGCATGAGGCAGACCAAGCGATCGTAGGATGAGGAGCATCGAGGCAATGAGGACATCGGTTAATGGAGGCAGACTATGTATGTGAAGAGGTGAAGGATGACATGTGGAGGAGTCAATTGCTTGTGCACATTTAATGGATCGAATAACTTGATAGGAGATAGTGGAGGCCAAAGTTAAGCTGCAAAGGGTAGGACACTGGTGAGCTTTGTGTTGAATCACCTGTATCCATAGGGATGAAAAGTAGGGCTCAATATAGACAAACTCAACTTTAGAAGTGGTTGTAGTTAAATTACCAATTGATTGGTTTTGGAGATCAGTCACCAGTTGATCGAGAAACTCAATATCCCAAAATGTTTTAAAGTTTGTGGTTTGAGTAGTCGAAGGATGACGGACATTAGTCAACTAGTGGAGCAGTTGATTGGGGTAGTTGATCGGGTCTAAGGAGCCAATGACTGAGTAGTCGATTGATGACAAGTAGTTAACTGATGGTAAATGATTAATCAATTAATTGTTATTATGGAAAGTAGAAAGAAGTCGTTACTGTGTTACAATGGTCGACTGATGATGTAGACTAGTTGACTGTTGGGTGGCAGACAACAAGAGATGTTGAAGGATTGAAGACTATAAAAGGATTGCTCGTTGGAAGCTTCTAAGGCCAGTGAAAATAAGATTGGTCAAGTCTTGTTAGTGCTTCTCCCCTTTATTTTAAGACTTCTCGTAAATCCGTAACTCTTGTACTGAAAGATGTTTCTCCACTTCTGGAACTTGACCAAGGAGGAGAAAGTGATGTTTTTTGTGAATGATGCACTAACAGATCTAGACCATTTAGTAGGAGTCTAGGGCACCGAACCACGTTAAACAAATGTATTAGCGATATTATAAGTGTGATTGCTTGAATGATTTATTTCCACTACTAATGTTTTGTTTGACCTAGCTATGCTAGCTTGATAGCAAGAGTAGACAGAATTGTACTTGCATGTTAACGATAGCTATTCACCCCCCTATAGCTTAGTCGTTCAGTTCTAACATTTAAATCAGCTTAGGGCAATGTAAACAACTAGATGGATCCAAACTAGTTTAATGTTACTACCAGACATGTTGCCTCCTAAGAGAGGCCAGAGGGTAGTGAATAGTCTCTTGCTCGCGTAGCTTGCATTTGCTCGTTACCTAGACTATTAGTATATGTAGCCGAAAGAAATAATATCAGTAAATGAAGAAAAATGAAATGCAATCAGAGAACAATGAGCGATATAACTTGGTTTGACAATGCTTAGACTCTTACTCCATGACATATGAGTTTTTAGGTGGATCATCTCTTAAAAATTCCGCTATCTTTCTTCTTAGAAGCATCGGAGGCCGAGAATCCTCTTACAAATCTTCAACTTACGATAGATGGAGACTTGAAATACAAAAACAAGAAGACTGCAAAGAATAAGAAAAAGAGCTTGGGTGAGAATTATGAAGATTGTTCATGGCTATTGTTTGCTGCGGTTTGTTGATGTTAACCTTGGCCAAACTCCTAAATTATTTTGATCCTCAATTGACTAACCGGTCAACTAATCATAACATCTTGTAATTCATCATCATTGAGTTACTATTCTCCAGAGATGTATTACACTTTCTCCCTTCTATTTGATCCTCACTTATCATAGTATTAATTAAGTGATATGATCTTCAGCACTTGAAAACAGTCGATTAAATCAACTCATAAATGTTAAAGAGGCTTTAGGATTTTCTAGTTAATTGACTGAATCAATTAATTGACTATGCAACACCACTAATATCTAAACGCTTTTTATATTGGATGTATCTATCAATCGACTCGGCCAAACCACAAATCCTTAGACATGCTTTAAGGTTTGACAAAATCCATTAGTTGACAAGATCAAACCACGAACTGAGAATAGAACTGACTTGGGGTTTGCTAGTTGACTAACTAAATTTATCCGTTGACTCATCTACTAGTCAACTCATTTCTTGATAATGATCATAATAATCGAGTCGTAAACTCGCACAACTCACCAGAGCTTATAATTTGCCATGCCTAGAGACTCCTCACCTCCCGGACTTCCTTACCTAGCATTTGGTCTCCATGACCTGCTAGGTCTTTATGCCGTTAAGAATCTAGTTTTTGACCTTCCTTAATATCCAGTCTCATTGACCTGCTGGGATTTTATATCACTGAGAATCTAATTTTTGACTTTTTTGGACTTCCTTGACTAGCATCCGGTCTCACTAACTTGCTGGGATTTTGTACTATCAAGTATTCAATCTATATCAACCAACTTGGACACCTGTAATAGCTGTCAACTTTCCTGCTCACAAACTTGATCTCCTAATTTAAACTTGATCAAAATTCAAAATCATGTGTGATACCACATGGTTAGGGCATGATTGCACCAATAAAACATTCCTATGTCTTCTTTTCCCATCTTAGATTAGTTTAAGACTATGTAGTAGTTTTATCTAAATAAGTAAAAAAAAAATGAGTGAGAGTCAAGATCTACTTATTTTAAAATTTCATAAAAGTGCTTTTAAATGAATATGGACTTCAAAATATATACATGGAAATAGAGAAGAAACAAAAATGATAGTGTAGATCAGAGGAGAAAGGAGAGAAGTTTATTGACGATAAAGAATCAAAGCGATGCTTGTTGGTTTGGTGGAATGAAAGGACTCTATTAATATTAGAATGCCCTTTGATGGATTAGGTGGGACGTAGATCGAAAGAGGACCAATCCGATTTTATTTAGGCAAGTGGGTGAAAGTACACCAGTCTAAGCAGCTCAAGAGGGATATTGATAGTTTAGATAAAGTGGGGCTTCATGAGGTGCACTTTGATGATAGATAAAAAAGGGGTCACTGTTTTGACAATTTTGTGAAAAAGGGTGCCCTTTTGATAGTGTAGAATAGAGAAGAAAGGAGAGAAGTTTGCTGATGATAAAGAAAGGAAGCAACATTTGTTGGTTAGGCGGAATTGAAGGACTGCATTAATATTAGAGCATCCTTTAATGTATTAGGTGGGATGTAGGTCGAAAGAGGATCTATCAAATTTTAATTAGGCAAGAGGGTGAGAGTACACTAGCCTAAGTGGCTTAAGAGGGATATTGGTAATTTAGATAAAGTAAGACATCTTGGATTGCACTTTGATGATAAATCAAAAAGGGTCACCCTTTTGACGATTTTGTTAAAAAGGGGCTACCTTTTGATAATGTCGATAAGAGAAGAAAGGAGAGAAACGAAGTGGTGTTTGTCGGTTCAGTGGAATTAAAGAGCTGCAATAATATAGCATCCTTTGATGGATCACATGGAACATAGGTCGAAAGAGATCCGATCTAATTTTATTTAGTCATGTGGGTGAGAATAAATTAGTATAAGCGGCTTAGAGGGATATTGACGATTTAGATAGTGAGGCATCCTAGGGTGCACTTTGGTAATAAATAAAAGGGCCATCCTTTTGTTAAAAAGGGGTTCCTTTTGATTTTTGCCCTAAATTAAAAGAAAAATTAGACATTTAAAAGAAAATAAAAACTTGGTCAAATTCTTTTGCCATTGTGAAAGAGCCATTGACTTTAGATGGAAAACTAAGTGTTGTGAGTGTATAAATGAGTGAATGTTATTAAATGTTCTTAATGGAGCTTGAGCCAAGGATCCAAGTATAAAACCGAGTGATTTCATAAGAAGTACCTCTATAAGATTTGATGATTGAGAGAAGGCATATCTCGTAGCTTGGAGCTGAAGAAGATGGGTATGTTTTGTAATAGGAATCATGATAGTAGGTTAGAGCCAAGTTGAAAAGGATGAGAGCATGTAACATCCTAAGTAGTTGTGGGTATCTGTGCAACATGAACAATGTGTATAGGAGGCTAAGTGGATAATCATAAAAATAATAATAAACATTTTGAAATACCTCAAATTTCCATATGAGTAAATATTTGGGCCTATCCTATTTATTGGTATAACCTCCATTTTTCCAAGTGACCTCTACCACCACATGACCTAATAGTTAGA
Organism: Curcuma caesia; assembly: GCA_037834155.1. Taxonomy (NCBI): domain Eukaryota; kingdom Viridiplantae; phylum Streptophyta; class Magnoliopsida; order Zingiberales; family Zingiberaceae; genus Curcuma; species Curcuma caesia. Next base: position 8,827 of record JBBMKF010225892.1, read on the forward strand.
AATTGAGTGGTTGGTTGATGGGTACATGGTGCTATAGATGTTGGTGCAATCGACCCCTTGTGATCAGGATTGGTCATTGATCATTGGATTTTTGATGTTTGAGTAAATGTTTTACGTTAGGATCATATTGGTATTTGATATGTATATTTGAGTCGTGCAGGACTTAGAGAAATACACATAGAGACAACTTACTGTGATCAAGGTTGGTTGGTGACTCGAAAGCTCAAGGCCCATGGAGATTGGAGAAGAATGGCTTGAAGTATCTGAGGGACCATAGGATGAGGAATATCAGAGTATTGCTAAGCTGGAGGAGGCGAACTACATAGGAAGACGTGAAGGATGATACGGCCTATGTGCATCCAAGGGGCGAGTCGCTTAACAGAAAATGGCCTCGAGGGCATGTATAACTCTTGATGAGTTGAGTGTTGAGAGCACATATACTTGGGGGAGGCTAGATATCAAGATAGGTGGACTCAACCATTTGTCTTTTTTACTCATTTTTTAACATTGAAACTGCCCTTCCTCTTTGTAGTCTGGACTGACAAGTGGGTTGTGCTCGGCCTAGGTCTTTGCCATGCTTAGCCTGCCTGTGAGTTCTTGTAGCCTTTTCGGATTCAAGAAATAATGTGTTTCTTATATCCTTCTAGGAAAAGACAGGTGAAAGATAATCTTGATGAATGGTATTCAACTAGATCTCATAGAGAATCTTTATTATACCCATTTCTGTGAGCCTGGTTCACCCCATAAGCTTCAGTTATGCACAGGAAAATGCCCCTGAACTCGAGCATATTCAAATCCTTCTTATATTATTTTTAATATATGCACGTATCTGAACTAGCCTTTATGTAGGTAATTTGGCTATCAGATGAAAGAAACTAAGACCTGTATAAGATTTCTATGATGATATCTTCTCTTATTTCTCTTATTTCCCACAGAACTTGTTTAATCCTTTATTAGCCATTTCAACATTTTATTCTTTTATGCATAGTTACTTATTCATGCTGATTCTTTTCATTTTTGAACTAGCCTTTATCTAAGTAATTTGGCTATCTGATGAAAGAAACACCTGTATAAGATTTCTATGATGATATCTTCTCTTATTTCCCACGGAACTTGTTTAATCCTTTATTAGTCATTTCAACATTTTATTCTGTTATCAATAGTTACTTATTCATGCTGATTCTTTTCATTTTTGTTCAAATGTAAACTTCTGTATTACTTTACATATCGCCCTCATCTTTTGTTCATGCAAATGCTCTACAGGACATGGTTAAGGTGTCAAGTCATTTTGTTCGAGGGGAGGATTCTACAAAGTTTGCTTCTGTGCTTGTAAATTTTATGGGTAAGGTAAGCCTTCAGAAGTATTTATATTCCGAGAAATAGTCTTCCACCAGGTGAACACGGGTGAAAGAAGTGATAGTGAAGTTAGGAAACATTCATGAACAATGACTGGCCACAATCCCAACTTTTTCGTTTTGTGGCTACGATGCTGCTTTTCGTAGTGGTTACCTTTAGTTCTATAGAAGCCCCAAATAGTTCATTTATTTATTTTTGCTACATATATTAGTACTATAAAACTAGATTTCTTATTTCTTGGAATATCTTTTCTTTTTGAATATATAGTCCTTGAACTCTATGCAGAATATATATGTTTATGTACCCTAACAAGGCATTCATCAGCCAGAGCTTATGGGTATAGTCTACAGCTGTGTTAGTTAATGCTTGAGTTCATAATTTTGAGATTGTTATAAGCTATGAATGATATGCTTAAAATCGAGTAGTTCTGTCTGAGAATTGGGAGTATGAAATGAACATTTGCATTTGACTTTATTAGACTCTATTCTCTTTTTACGCATGATTTTTCTTAAATCATTTTCTGGACAGTGCTATCCTGGGGAGGATGATGTGGCAATTGCTCGTGGAGTCCTCCTGTAAGTTTGTTTAACATTAGATATATTGTTTGTTGGCATCTCAATTCATTTTTCTTTTGCTCAATGGAAAGTGTGTATTGAATTAGAGAAAAAAAATGTACTGGTACATTTGGATATAATCTTTCTCAAGAAAAATTCTTCATATTCTCTATCAACTCATAATCCCTATAGAAGAGAACCTCAAGAGCAAAACAAACTATTCACATGCATTCTAAAAGGTGTCAAAAAATTATCTTTCCATCTATCAACTCATTGCAATTCACCTTAATAAGAACACAATTATGAGATTCTCAATTCCTAAATGAAACCCATACTACTATCTATCGAACAATTATTTATGTTTCCATCCTAAACTAGATATGCCAACCTAAAACAGAAATATAATCAAATAAAATATTTACCACACAATTTCCCAAGTTGATGGAATAAGATAGGTGCTTCGCTAAGACGAAATGCTCAAGCCAATCAGACCTAAATAATGTCATGATTAGTCTGATATAATTAATCATTTTCCATTATCAACCATACAATTATTTACCAATTTGTACATTTAATTGGCCGACGTACAAGCCACAGCATTGTTCAATGATACCCGAAGGCACAGAAAACAAGGAAAAAGGGACGCTCTTGGCTCAGCCAAAAACATAGCTGGCTAAATTTTGAAACATTTTGCAGAAGGAAAACTCCAACTATGTTGATAGCAGCAACCAAACCCAATATAAGAATAACGCACATGGCCAACAGTCAAAAGTACAAGTGCTGTAAGCAGCAGTTAGAATCCAGCCACCAACCAGCCACAATCAAAAAGTTGTAAACGGCAGCACCAGTTTTTGTCTAACAACATCAGAAATGAACCAAAAGAAATTCAATTTTCCGATCCATAACCAGATTATCCATATGTTTCAGCTGGGCATGAGCCATACACAATTCACCTAGAAACTAATCCAGCATGTACAATCTGATCCAGATTAAAAATCCAGTATGAGCTAGTATCAGTATGAGCTAGTATTAGTATGAGCTAGAACAACTTTCTGATTTCAGCAAGTTTCAGCAATGGTTCCAGCTACTTCAATTTTCAGTACAGCTCCTTGTTTCATCAATGTTTAATATAAGCAATCCAAATCACAGCCAGTATCATTGCGCAACAATTTCAGATCATTTAAATAGAAGCAGATACTACCATCTCAGATTCAAAACTTCGTGTCAATTCATTTTTTCTTCTCTAGGATCATTCATTTCATCTTTATTTTAACAACAACAACAACAAGCCCTAAATAGATTTTGTTATCTTTATTTTAAATTTTGTAAAATTTTAGTGGCTGCACAAGACCAAAAGAAGTTTATCAGACAAGTCTATACTTGGAGTTGTATCACTGATTCAAAAAGAGATTTGAATTATGCTAATCTAAGCCCATACTTGTCTATATTTTGGCGGAGTAAGGTTGATTTATTCCACTTAAATAGATTGTTGCATAATAATGTATTTTAGAGGCAATTTAAATTTGTTACTGTAATTCTTAAATTTATGTATTGGCGTTTATCTTGAACTTCTTATTAGTGTTTCTAACATTATGCATTTTATTATTTTTATAGATATCTGTCTCAAGGAAATCTTAGAGAAGCAAATAACCTTGTGGATAATGTTAAAATGCAATTGAACGAGAAGCAACTTGAGCTTCCGAAAACAGATTTGGTCCAATTTATTGAGTATCTTCTGCAGACGTAAGTCTTCTCCATTCATGGCCCCTTTGCTGAAAACATATTTATAATCAGATATGATTGTGATAATATGTCTTTACAAACATTTGAAGCCATGTCTGAACCTTTGATTGCCTAGAAGAATGCTATAGCTATTTTAAAATAGTTTCCTGATTGTTCATCTTTTACACAACCAATAAATATTCATATGATAGGGTATGTGGTTCAGATTTTGTGGATATGCAAATGCCACTTCCTTTCAGCATTCTAGATGGTAGCTTTTTAGCAATATTGAATAGTTTATTTGTTTAGGTTAGGTGTAATGTAGGAACATTGAAAATCAAGATAATCAGACACGTGCATGGCTCAATTTTATTTTGCGACTTTTGTAGGAAACAACCAAATATACTTGTTAAGATGCCACTGACTATTGGAGATCATATGTACATCCAAACATGAATAGTCACCTAACTGATCAAGGATCTTCTAACATATCTAAGCTACCTAGTATAACAGTTGTTCTTGAAGGCTATGTCTTGCTTTTCAAAAGAGAAATACCCTCAGCTAACTAATTAATTCCAACATCTAAAAGAGTTTTGCAGTTTCTCATCCCTATTTCAAAGTCCACTACCACTAACCAATACTGACTTAGCTACACTATTAGCCTCAAATGCTCTCCTCCTAGATTTGTGTCACCACCTTCAACTGAATTTAATCTGACCTTGGTCTTTCCCTTAGCATGAATCTGCATATTTAGAGCCACTGCCAAATTATACAAGCTCCCCAACTCATTTGACTCTTGCATGTACAACTAATAAACTCTTTACTGCATTCCAACTATATTTGGTCAGTGCACTATTCAATCTTCTCTCAAGGTAGCCAACAACCCTAGAGCTTGAATCAGCTAGACACACTAACTTGTCACTTATCTCATTACTGAAAGACTGACTACACTTCACCTGACAATCTGCAATTTCTAAGTCCATTTCCTCTTCAATAATGCACAAAACCCAAATCTTTCTTCCAATTTGTCACCCTCTTAGTGCAATATGCAGAAAATTATATTGGACAATAATCAGAAGCAATTCTTTGCAGGTGGGTAACTATGGCATCACTGAATAACTTCAAAGCTGGCCTTATATGCATGAACCCTGCCCAATCTACCTAAGTTTTTCTCACTACCTCATCTATTGTCACTCCAAGTATATCTAAGCCCAATAAATTCCAAATAAAAAACACCTGCAATATCAATGAAATCCAGAAAACATGTCATAGATCTCCCGTGGTTGAGCCACACACCTCCTTTCTTGTCCTTGAACTTGCAAACACAAATTAAATTCCCTTGCTACTCGCCAGAGCATGTCAACTACTTGCATTACCTTCAACAACATCCAGAGCGTATCCCAATATATTAGATAAACTTGCATAAACACCAGTGAACCAGGCTTTATTTTTAGCAGAAATAATACAAGAAAAAGCTGTCTATTCTTGTACATAGCACCAACCACAACTATACCCTTTGTCACACCAGAATAATTCCTTTAAACCTTCCAGTTGCAGACACCAAATCGCCTTATCACATCCTAAAAGACACGTTTTGGCTGCCTCCCCCCTGATTAGTTTCCTCCAAAAGAATGACCCCTATTATTGTACATAGCACTAACCATAACAATACCCTTTGCCAAATTAGAATAATGACCTTTTAGTAGCGAACACCCAATCACCTGACCACTTCCTAAAAGAAGCAGAATATCCTGGTGAATCAACTCAATTGGAAGACAAGGGATTGCAATCAATGGGAATATCAACAATTCGCTCCACTATCGGCCATACACAATGTCTCTAGGAACCAATGTCCTTCTGAAAGGATCTCTGTACATTCACCTTCATTATGAAAAAAGAAATCAAAGAACCTTGGTGCTAAACCCACCACTCTCAGTCCAGATCTGAGCTTTCATATCATTTGCAGTACATGCTTCACCAATTCCAATGCTGGGCTATTTATCCTCAACCGTGTCTTTGTCAAACCAGCCTCTGTTATCACCACAATTCCATAGTGGACTTTTAGAGTGTCCTAAATTTATCATTGAGATCCATGGCTATAGGATTGTTATCAGATTAACACGATCAAGACAAACCTGCCCATGAGGACTCTTCTCTTGAAGCTGAAATTCCTTTCATACATCAACTCTGAACTCTAAATAAGAGATAAAATCAGCTCGCGCACCCTTAATAGATCCCGAAGATCAACTACTCCAACCATGTGCCTAGGAAACCAGCTAGATCTATCTCCAACTCCATCAATAGATCAAGGGAGATCAACACAACCACCATTGGATCATTTAGTGGCTTCATCCCAAGCTTCATATCGTCTTCATCATCATTGCCAATCGAGTCTTCAAATTGTCATATCTATTTTGGTCATCCTAGTAATGCATTGAGTGGTGCACTATTCTTTATGCGATGATACTGGATAAACTTACTAGCCTTTATGTGATCAATCTCCATAATCTATCCTATTTGCGGTATGATAGTTTAATTAGAATAAATATAAGGACAAAAATCAAAAGGGTACCCTTAATTATCTGAAATGTCAAAAGGGCTATCATATTTCTCGTACCTAAAATGTACTTATTCCAGCATTGTTGTAGTCACAGCATTGTTGTAGTCACAGAGTAGTTGCTACGTGTAAAAATAATCTGATCCAACTCGATCAAAAAATCTATATATAAAGCACTTTTATATTAAAAAAAACTCTTTACAAACTTGGTTAAAATTGCTTAAATTTAATCAATTCGCTCCAAAATGGTCAAAATCTTCGTAAAATTGTTGTAACAACCTAAGTGGTTGCTGCAAAATTGTAGCAGTCATTTAAAGTGATTTTAACCTTTTACGGTGATTTTGACCTTTTTAAAGTGATTTTGATTAAGATTAAATAATATTGACTAAGTTGGTAAGAGTTTTTATTTCTATAAAGTGCTCTTGGAATAGTATTGAACGATCAAATTAAATTTAAAAAAATAATTTAATTTTACACATTGTAACAGCTACTCCGTGGCTACTAAAACAATGTTAGAATAAAGGTATTTTCAGAATAGGGGTGTCCTTTTGATGTTTTAAAAAGGATGAGCGTTCTTTTAATGATTCTGATAACTAGGGATGACCTTTTGATTCAAATCTTGACTAAATGATTTAGTCTCATAAGATCAAGGCTTGATCAATTAAAGCTGGATGGACAATAAATACATTATTTTTTTAGATATATTGAATCAACAAGGGGAGATTTTATTGTTTATTGAATTAAAGCTAGTGGTTAGATCGGAGAGAACAGATTTTTCACTTCTTTGTTTAAGTGAAAAATAATTCTATAAGTAGTTGATCGACTAGAAAACACCTTATATTGGAGTTGTGTGGTTTAAAAAGTGTCACATAAAATTAAGTTTTGAGGTACACAAACAAAGATATACTCTTATACAATGATTAAAGAAAAGATCCATGTGGATACGCTCGAATAATTGGAACTGCAGACTTATTATTTTTATTATCATCTGACCTTTGATTTGCTCATTCATACATGCAAATAGTGATGAGTTTGTATGTTAACTGCCAGGATGGAAAGAGATGCTTTCCCACTGTTCAAGTTATTGAGGCAGAAATACAAGTCAAGTATAGATCGTGAGTCTTTGTTTGATGAGGTATTATAATCTTCCTGCTTATAAATTGACCGTTCTCTTAACCTTTACATGTACATCCATTGCCCGTGTACTCCATGTTACTTGTAAGGTAGAACCAAAAGAAAAAGGAAGCCTTCTTAGATGCAACATTTCTTGGTTAATCTTCTTTGATCTGCAAAGATGGAAAGATGGTGGGTGTTGAAGTTGTGACAGCTAAAATGTTCCTTTACTACTCAACTTAATGTTTTTGTTTTTTTGTGAATCTTTAAAATCTGTTTTCTTCATGTTAATAGCCTTTTGTACCTCATGCTACCACTTTTTTTTGTGAATCTTTAAAATCTGTTTTCTTCATATTCATAGCCTCACACTACCACTAACTCTCCTTATAAATATTTTACTTCTACCTTTAGACTATCCACAAATGATCTTGCTATATTCTAATCTTATTTGTGTCCATATTGCTGGTTTGCTAGCCATTTATGATTATTTACTTTTAACTGTTTGTAGAAAAATATATGTTGCATTCAATCATAATGCAGATGCTTGATAACTCAAAGCGTATTATAACTAAACAGAAATTGGATGATGTGATATAGCTGACTGATACATTTGTGTTTTTAATTAAATTTTTTACCTTCTGATGATTAGTTATTAGATGAAATTGCCGAGAAGTTCTATGGTGTGCAACGCAGAAATGGTCTGCAAGGCATTTTTGGTGATCTCTTTAAGGTACCAATACTCTATAGTAATCTCAGAAAATACTAGTTAAGTGTTGTCTTCGACTAAGATTTGTGAACTAGATCCAATTCTCACGTATTAAAAGATATTTAAGAACTTTGCTAACCAAGATTGTTTTGTTATCTCATGTTTAATATATATATATATATATATATAGTCGTAGTAATATAAAATTATACACCTATGTTGAATTGTAATTTTTCATTCACAGAAGTTATGTTCCTTTTCTTA
>JBBMKF010226110.1:0-17090 GCA_037834155.1 Curcuma caesia
CGCCGCCCGCACCGGAGCGCGCACCGCACTATCGAGTTGAGCCCCAGCGCGAATATGAGCGCGCACAGCAGCGCCGCCAGGATGATGACCATGTTGGTGTCGAAGTTGGCGTTGCTACCGACGGCGGCGACGTGCGCCAGCCCTGTCCTGTTGGCCCCCGGCGGCGCCTCCGAGAAGGCTCCCAGGTGCCTGTCCCTTAGTACCCTCATGCGTTCCTCCACAAGGTGTTCGACGAAATGGGGCAGAAAGGAAAACGATCAAATATGCTGCAAGTGTAAGAAAGACTTGTGTGCCTTTTGCCCCTCTCACGCTTTAGATTCCTGCTAATCTCTCTACGAATACTCTTTTGTGGCAATCATCCAGCAAAGAATCTGAAGACGATGGAGATATTGGAACTGGCATCTGCTCATCAACAAAAGGAAAATAGATGATAAAGGAGGCTCTCACAAACCTATGAATTCCTATTTGGAAATTTTTGCAGAGCAGGAACCTTTCAGTTGCCTTCTCAAACCGAGGTAAAGACTCTTGCTTTCCTCAATAACACTCAAGACATGCATGGATTTAGGTAGTAGTTTGCAGTTGCCAATGAGAGATTGAGATGGGTGGACTCACCGACATGGGAAGAGGTAGGGGGAATCTGCACAGCCCAAGAAACAAAAAGCAGATTGACATGAAAGGGTATTACTCACTGTGGCTGTGCAGGAAAAAGTTTTAAGACAAGTAAATCATGATTAAAAGTGCGTTTAATTCACTGAGGCGCCACCTAATCATGTTTAGAGGTATGAGTGTTTCTACTTGCTTCCAATCAAACATTGATGGCCTGTAGCTTTTTAAAGCAAGCATCATAATCATAATACTGATGTAATTAACAATGAATGATTTAGTCTTTTTAGAAGATAATGCATCACAAAGACTGAAGGTGCTCTGAGTCCACCGCTGGAGTCCTTTTCCTTTGCAACATGGTCGGGCCTACTAGGAAATTATATTGGTGGTTTGCTAGATATTTTGCTTCTGCTGCCTTCCCCTGCGTCTCTGTCATGCTTATCTTTTGGAGGTTGAGATATTTTCAAGTGTAGCCACTTGTTACTGGCAACCACAGTACTAGCAAGAGAAGGCATGCGAGAGAGGAGGAAAATGACTCATAATGATCATGTGTCGTCCACATGTATTTGCTCTTTAAGTTGAAAGGGGCATCTAGCTAGATTTCCCCTCTTTTAATCTTAATCCAGGGTGAAACTAGACCTAATTGTCCAATGTTAAGACCAAATTATGCAACTAATGATTCCACTCCATTGAAAGCATCATCCTTGCATTTTCTTGAAAAGTATTGTGGATTGGGTAGTAGTCACTGTGGCTAATCAAATCATCAAGTCATGTTTCTTTAACAATACATTGTCCTACTTCAAAAGCATAATGTTGATAGCGCAGCAATAATTGTATGATCGACTATTTTATTCCAAAATTAGTAGCTTATGTGCCTGGCAGAGGTTGTGATGTCTTTTTTTCTTTCTTTCTTTCCCCTTGTCTGATAAAGGAAGCCAATTAATTGATAAGGATATCTACTCTCTGGCAGATTCAGACTGTAGTGTTTTTATAATGATGAGCTGTTAATTTATAAAGAACAAGTGTTGCTTCATGTATAAAATATGAAACCTTTATTAAGTAGTTTAGAAGCATCCAGTGATTTAGAAACTCTTAAAGAAGGGTGTTGAGTGCAGTCTCGCAGTCCCCCTATGACCTTTTAGTGTTAGGATCAAACAGAAACTTAGAGGTAGACTTATGAACAGAATGGCAAATCTCATCCTAAGTCTTTGAATCCTATGTAGTTAAAACATGCATTTACAATCTAGATTTCCAAGTTTGGTTTCTATATATACACTAAAATGATAGTGCAAGGTTCAAGCTTGGACTTCAGCCTCTATCATGGATAAAATGTCTTCCCAGTTGGCCGAGTGGAACTTTTCATGAAGGTCTAAGTTTTTTTTAATTTAAATATTCAATTCTTACGATTTAATCATGATGATATCATGCATGAAATTTGAACCCTTGTTGAAATCTTCGTACATGTGGTGTTTTTGTTCAGACAAGACAACAGTAGTGACAAGCTTGTAAAATAACAAAGTAGATTCTTTTAATCGGATATTGTATTTATTTTTTTGATTTAAGATTAACTATACAATAACCAGACTTCACTCAAACTCAATATACGGTAATTATTCCCTACAAAATCTATCATTTTCTTGACAATTGATGTTTCCATATCACAATATATTCATATTAGAGGTTAACCGTTCCTTATTTTAAAAGGAACTAAATCCCGGGTGGTGAGAATAGCTAAATGATTTTAGGGAGTGAAATAAAATTTGGATTTAAATGCATATTTGAGTCCATATTTGAGGGATTGGGTTAATGGGTCTTAATTTGGGCCCAAGTTTGGGGGGATTCATTGGATTTTAGGTTAATGGGTTTAGGTTTAGGGCTTGACCTAATAAGACAAACCCTAATCCAATAAGAATTTTAGGTTAATGTGAATTTAGGGCTTGTATCTTCTAGCAATAAGTTTCCTGATCGTGGCTGGCTTTGTTACGGTTTTGAAGGTTCAGTAGGTAGGCTTGATTCAATAAAATGTAGTTGGTAATTTGGTATGGTGCTGCATGAGCAAACTAACTAGGTAAAACTATACGTATGTAATGTTAATATAATAAAACAAGCTAATATCATAATAATACAAGTTTATTAGTTGATTAGAATTATAGAAAATTAAAGTAGATTTATTTTTTGCAATGAGGAGTTAGGTAGTGAGTGCAGTTTGATGGAGAGCTTAATCACTATAAAGCTTGTTACTATCATATTCCTAATGGTTTCCACGTAGCCTTAGATTCTTAATGTTTCCTTTCACAATTAATGAACACAAGTTACTTAGGGACTGCTCGTTCTTACATTAAGCTAAAAGAAAGTTTTAGTGTTCCCTACAAGTTATATAATAGTAAAGATCGAAGACGATAAGAAATGTTGGCGTGCAAGTAAGGAGAAACCAACCAGCTCTCAATTGCCAACACGTTTTAGCGAAATTACCATCAGGGATTGTTATATATTTATCAGATCAATAAATTTCGTCTGTCTGTTCTTAATTACGTATTTGAATGCCAATAAATAGCAGAAATTGGCATCTGAAGTGTGTAGAACAATTTCATTTGTAATTCCTGAAATTACGAGGAATTCAATTTTGCATTAAAATTTAAATTAAAAAGAAAAAGAAAAAAAAGGAAAGAATCCACTCGTCTATGCACAACTCACGAGAAAGAATCGCGTCCGTCCAATTTGGTGTAGGGGAATATCTAATCTGATGGTTGTCTGCCAGCGATGTCCTGTGTTGACCTTTCAACCATCTCTATGCGACTGTCGTAGGTGGCGTCACGTTGATGGCGGAGTATCTTGACAATCGTTCGGCCTCCACCGCTGCCACCCACCGCCGGCAGATCCGACCCAGCGAGGCGGCCTTCCGCCTTGCCCGCTCCGTCCCAGCTCCCATCAATTCCCATATCACCCACTCGATCCCCGGCATTGCTGCCAGTTCAGCCACGACGGTCGCGCCTGACCACCGGCACACCGCCACCAGCGCCGCGGCCGCGCTCTCCTTTGCCCAGTCGGAGCCGCGGCGGAGAACCCCGACGAGCCGCGGCACTGCGCCGTTCGCCTCGGCTACCGCCTCCACTCCACCCCTCCTCGCGATCGCCGCCAGCACCGCGGTCGCCTCCTCCGCGACCTCTGGTTTGGCGGCGACTTCGAGGGCTACTGCAACTACTCCGCCCTCGATCAGACGAGCAGTGTTTTCCCGGTCTCCAGCGAGGCTCATCACAGCGGCCATGGAGTCTTTCTTCGAGTTAGTTGGGCCATCGCGCGCCATCTGCACTAAACTCTCGACCACGCGGTGGTGTCGCGCGAGGCGCCGCCGGTAGGAGTGGATGGTGGAGAGGTTTAGCACGGTGGCGGCGGCGTTCTCCTTCGCCTGCCACGAGACGCCATCTGCTAGAACGTGGACGATGCCGTCGACGGCGCCGTCCGTGTGCATGATGCGCCGCTTGTTGGCTTCCAAAATCGATAGGTTGAGCAGCGCGGTCACGGCGTTGACCTGAAGCCCGGCGTCCGCCGATTTAATAAGCGGGAGGAGCAGCGGAATTGCGCCGGCCTCCGCCACGAAGGCACGGTTGTCGGAGCCGTGTTTCGCCAGAAGCCGGAGCTCATGGACTATCCGGTGCGCAGCGTCTGTCGACGATGCCGCAGCGAGCTCATCCACGAGGAACGACGCCGTCAACCTCGCCGCCTCGAGGGCCGCTTTGTTAGTCTCGGCGTGGGCAGAACCGTTGTCAGCCAAAACAGTCATCTTGTTGTTGGTGCTGTCGTTACTGGCGGCGTCGGATCCATCGAAGGGAATATTGTTGTCTCGGCACCATCGGGCGATAAGGTTCTTGAGTGCCCGATTAGGGACGAGCTCGAGGTGTGTGAGTACCTGACGAGAATTAGGGCACGTAGCATGGCCGGAGCTGATCCACCGGGCAATGGAATCCCGATCGTATGTCTGCCCGGTGGCCACAACCACCGGATCGCGCATCAGCTCCAGCGATATAGGGCATCTGAAATCATCCGGCACAACAAGGTCCTCTGTGGCCGAAAAGGGCGACTTGCTGTCTCTGGAAGAGGAATCCGATCGCGGAGTCGAGGCGCCAAAGAGAACGCAGCTTCCATAACGAAGGATCGAGGCGAGTGCCACCATGACTACCGCCCACCTCTCATCCACAGCACCGTCCGCAACGTCGCGTTCCATCCGTTCGATCTCCATTCGACAGCTCCGGGAGTCCCCAAGGCCTAGCCGACGGAATATCCCCTGCATCCCGCCCCGATCGGGCACGGCGCCGCCTTCAACGCTCGCCACGAGCTCGAGGACGTCTCTGCGGAGGGCGAGGGAAGGCGGATCGACGGCGGCCGACGATCTGCGGATCTGCCGGCGAAGGAGGCGGACGAGATCCCTAACATCGTCGAGGATTCTTAGCTCACCCAGCGGGAGGATCTCGAGGAAGGTGGCCAGATCGACGACCTGCCCGTGGATCTCATCGGCGAGGCGCTCGGCGCGGAAGAGGAAGGCGACGCGGCTGCGGGCAGATCGGTCGTGCAGGAGAATCTTGAGGCGGTGGAAGACGAGAAGAATCTCGCGGAAGCAGAGAGACGCGGATCGGGGCAGCGGGCGGGCGTCGTCGTACTCACGGAGGAGTTCCTCGAAGAGGAGGGCGAGCTGCTGGGCGCTGCGGGGGACGGAGGAAAAGTTGGGATTGACGCGGAGGTGGGACGGATAAGAAGCCGACGCGTGTTGCTGTTGGTGGGCGAAGGCGGAGAGGTCATGTGAGAAGAGGAGGAGGAGGCGGAGGAGGTCGGCGTCCGAGGAGGGATCCGGGGGAGGGAAGGAGGAGGAGGAGGAGGAGGTGCTGGCGGCCATGGCGGCGTGAGGCGTGAGCATACCGCGTTTGATCAAATGCAGGGAAAATGAGGAAAGGAAGAAGAAGAAGGAGGCAGGTGAACTGGAAATAGCTGGAAGATGGATTGGGGGAAAAGGGTTCGCCGCCTACTTTGTGGGTTTTGTTTTTATAGATGGCGAGCGATAAGAAGAGGAGAGGAGGGCACGAGACGTGTGCCACGTATTAACATAACTCCGAGCAGAATTGAATGCCTTGAGAGGTAAACGTGTTGGAAGCGTCTAGACGTCGTCTAGTAGGTCCATGCTGCTTCTTGTTCCTTCCTCGGCCGCCTACTCATGCCATACCTACAATTCTTCTACCCTTTACAATCAACAAACAAAACCTATCATTTTAACTTTATCTCACGTGAAACAACATTATATGTTTTGCCTCAACAAATGTAGTTCAAAATACAAATATTTTTAATAAAGAATAAAACATTCACTCTAATGAATATTTCTAATCGACATCTAACTTTATATGCTGGTTTTGTTAAATCGCCATTTTAGAAAATTTTGTAAGAAATTTTATTTGATTATTTCTTACCTTCAATAATTGTTTTCTTCTTAAATTCAGTCGGGCTTAAAATCTTAATTTCTTGTTGTTTTTAAAGAAAGTATTCGAGTTGTTAATTGTATTATTTTTCAGCCTACAACTTTTTAAATAAAAAGTTTGATTAAATTTAGTCCTTTAAATTTGTAATTTAATTATTAATTTTTAATATTTACCTATATTGCATTTGATTTAATTCAATCCCTTTTTTAGTTTAGTTTGTCCTAGAATTTTTTTTATTTTCTTTAGGCATTCGTTTATTTTTTTTTTTCTTGAGTGTTTCGTATATATAATTATATATTATACCTTTAATTCAAAGCCTGATCCGAAAAGCAATAAATTATTATTCCGATAACCGTCTTTCTAAAATCTCAAACGAATAGTTCAAAATTGTCAAATAAAACTCTCCTTAGAAGGGAAAAAAAAAATAGAGCACGTCGACAGTTTGTTTAGTTGACCGTAAAGTGGTCAAAATGGGTGGCCGGCGCAGCATGATTTGATTTGTTTTTCACATCTAAAATTTATGGAGGTCAAAATCAAACACCGTTGACTAGTGAACGCGCGTGGTCAACATGCAACGTGTGCCGGATCAGGGATTAACACGTAGACAATTAATTTGATGGCAATAAACTTGCTGGTCAAATGTTTCATTTTATTTGAGTAGTTGTTCTTTTATCATATTTGGCTGATTTTTGTATCTGTATTTTTATTTTTTAAATTTATTGAATAGGTACCATTAATTGAATAGGTTGAAAAGGTGAAGTGGTTGACTAAATCCCTTTGATTATCAAGTTAGAAAAAATATGATGTTCTAGATACGAAAGGAAGGTGGATTCATTATTCTTAGATGAAAGATTTAGATGAGCCAAATAATTAAAATCCTTAAATGCGGAATCTACAAAGAGGTTATTTTCATAAAGAAGGTCAAACTAACCAAATATAATTAAAGAAGAAAATATATTATATGTTTAATAACTAAGAATAAGCACAACCTAATTAGGGCAATTAAACAACATGAGTCAGATAACTTGACCTACTATAATTTTCGACGTTATTTCACTTAATGCAATTATATATGTTAATAAGTTAGATAACGGGACATTAAACCCGTTTACGCACTAATTACAGAAAATTAGAGTTTAAAAAAAAAAGTAAAAGAAAGCCTCCAACAGCTGCCGGTTGACGTTGGAGAAAAGTCAAGATTTGACTGCAGTCAAACAAAAATCTACGCCTCACGCAGCATGATGCCACGTCGCATAAAATTTTACTCACTTTTGACTTTTTAAGACAAGCGTAAGAACGACGTGAGCGTGCTGCATTGGCTTTCGGCACGTGTTGCATGGCGAAGCCGCCCACGTAAATTACGTGGCTAACTGGTTCGGTTCCCGTCCACATCATCTCGACCTTTCGGCTTTCACACGCAATTTTGCCGTCACAATTTTAAAGAATTTAATATCAAATTTCTCTTTATTATTAATTCTTTATTTGCAAAAAATATGCATTTCTAAATTATTAATCTTGAAAATAATTAAATAACAAAATTATCCCTTTTGCGTATGGTAGATTTTTAATTATCGATTTAATTACAAATTAATCATGCCGGCCGGTCTTTTTGTTTACGTAACGTTAATTCCAAGGTAAGATAATGAATTGTTAAACTGGTTCCATTAACTTGTTTAATTAAATGTATCATTTAACAATTAAAAGCACCAAAAAAAGAAAAAGAGAAAATTATTGAAAGGAGAAAGAAGAATCTCAAAAAGCTAAACAAAAGAAGCTATAAAATACAAATACAATTAGAGTCATGCTAAATTATTATATCGCAATTTAAACACCAAATCAATATATAATTTTGCATTTTTTATCCACCAAACCAACCTCCACTGCTTTATGGGTTTGCTTTGCCAATTCCATTAGACAAATCAATAGCCTTAGCCACCTAAATTATTTGAGTTCCTCTTAATTAAGACCCAAACCTAATATACAACACTGATGTTGAATATATGTCATATTAGGACATGGTCGAGACGGGATTCGTAATCTCTATCATTGGTTTAGTTAAGGATCGATATTCTTATCTACAAAGTGACAAAAGTTTTGTTGCACAAGATTAATGGGGGGGATGGCTTGTGTGTGGTTCCAACTTGATTTGTAGCCACCAACTTGCACTTTGATGGTCCCCAAACTTTGCATCCATTAGCTCAACTTGGCACCTGATAAGATAAGATGATCAATCTTCAAGTAACTAATATTTTTTTAAGTTTTTGCTTTTATAATCTAAGTATCTAATTAACTTCACCCGATTGATTCTAAAGGGTCTTCTCTTCTGTTTCACCTACTGAGTACTCTAGTGCCTATTATTGCATTCCTACTTGTTGCACTATTTTCATTGTCTCAATGAAAAATAACAGTGTCCAGGGTGAGATTGAGTGAATTGACTAACTTAATATGTAGAAATGGTGACCATGTTTGTGCATATTCAAGCAAGTGTTTGTTGGCTAGATAGGAAGCCAAGGGAAGGTCCTGTTGATCAAAGTGGATTGGGCCCAACTTGATGCACTAAGTGTGTGTGTGTGTGTGTGGTCGGAGAAGGAGGACGGACCAGTCGGATCGGGCCCATTTGAGCTAGGCTGTGTGGTCAAGTGGTTCACATATGGCCATTCTCTCAAGTTGGTGCACATCCATCACACACGCTGCTTGATTTATTTGTACTTTGTAATAGAGGTGCTCAATTGTTTGACTGTAGTGGTGTAAAGATCATACTATGAAGCTTCTCAGTATGAAGTTTTGAGTTGAGGCAAGGTTTATATATTACATCTCCTTAAGCGGTCCAAGTTATCGTCACAGATTGATCTAACTCACTGAGGGATCTTCCATCAAATCCTTTCAAACTCTTGGTTTCACCACACAATTGCCATAACAACAAAGAACTAACCATGCATCCTCCATTAAACTGATGGTACATGATCCAGTCATTTACAAACTGGTGGGAGAGCCAGCAAGATCAATTGTGCCCATCCCAACTGGATTCATCTTGTGCTTATTCATTCAATGATGCAAGATCAATTCTTTCTTCTTGGCTTGGTTCAGGAGACTAGATTAAGCAGTATGAGTTAGTTGTCTCCATTGGCTTTCTAATGATACCACCAAAACCTCTCCAAATCTTCGGATCATTGCTAAACAATGCCTCCATATGATCATAGATTTCACATCTTCCACTGACTCTTCTTTGTCCTTATAGCTCCATGGACTCTCTGAATAGATAGTGTTTCGTCCAACTCAAAGTAGGATTCCTGACTGTCACTTGCAGATGATTGCATTCAGCCTCAAAACAGGCAGAGATTGAACTCTCTTCTTCATCGTCTTCCTGATAATCTCCTTCACTGCTATCATCCAAAATTGGACCTTTGATATAGCAAGGAATTGTTCATCCATCATGTACTTAGTTGAAAAGAAGTTGACCGTGAGATGAAAGCTGATCCAGAAATAGAATCAACAGTAACCATGATCTACTACAGAAATAGATAGATTCAAGCACCAGAAATTTTCGCAACTGGAAAACTTGGCTTTCTATGAACAAATCATCGAGAATTAAAGATGATGAACGGTAAAGGAAGAGATTGGAGCAAGCGATGTAAGTGCGACCTTTGTGGCGTGGGCAGAGAGAAGCGAGCAAATAGCAGGCGAAGAATAATCCCTTCCCCTCTTCCAACTCCTCCTGGTTCACCTTCGCATCTCCGTATTCTTCGCTGTTCCCCTCTCCGGTAGCCTCTCCTCGTAAGCTTTTTCCTCCTCGTCCTGCATCGCCGTTCGCTGGTTTCTCGATCTTCCTCTCTCTCTCTCGTAGGGTTACGGAATTTGAACGATGCGACTTCGTTCGTCAATTCTGACGTTGGGATATGCGGTCAAGATCTATGATGCTTAAAATGAACGGATCAGATTCAATCTACTTCATACGGTAGTGTATATATTAAAATGGGTATTAATCAATTAATATCAAAATTGGGGCAACTAATTAGAATTACACGAGAGATTAATATGACCATTTATTGAAATGTCACATTAAATTATATCAAAGCTACCTGTTTAATTTTATAAATTTTTAAAATAAAATTGAATCGTAATAATAATATTAAAAAATATGACTTATTAAAGATATAATTTATTAGTCTAAAATCATTAAATATATTATTCATTTAGATTATATCATTTTATTTACTAATAATATGTTTAATAAACAATTAAGTATACTTTATATTTCTAAAAGTGCAGGAAAAATATAATATGTGAAAATAATAATATGTGAAAGGAAAACCACCCTATACCGATCTTTTCGTTTCCTAACAACAAAGAGGGGAAAGAAAAACGATGTGATGCAGACGACGACGACGACGACGACGACGACCTCACCCCACGTAGACGATCAAGCCTTCTTCTCCTTGGCGGCGGCAGCAGGCGCCATTATCCTCCACAGGTACCTCCCACTCGCCATGTCGACGCATGTCCAGAACCCGGAGCAGATCGTCCGACGGACCTATTTCGCCCAAAATCATTGTCAAAAGGGAATTTTGGGAACTAAAAATGTGATCTTTCTTCCGAAGAAAAGGTCACCACCTTGTTGGAAAGGGCCGGCTTCTCTTTTGGGGATTCTTCTTCCTCGTCGAGGCCAGGCTGGGTCTTGAGGTTTCTGAGGAGGAAGAAACCAGCCACAGTGGCTGAGAGGAAGATCAAGAGCACTCTCAGGGGGCACATTATATTCCTCTTGTTGCTTCAGATCTCCCCACGAGGAGCTCCAATTGCAAAAGGAGAGGTTTGGAGGTGGATTAGGGAGAAGAGAAGGAAAGGTGAAGTTGGCCGGCCGTCTCCCAAAAATACCTCTCCTCCCGCTGTTGACTGCTCTGAATAGAAAATTCACAGGCTAATTTTACCTCCGACTGCTAGCTGCTCTGCCTTTATTTATATGATCGATGGAAATTTGGTGGGAGTAGGATCGAGTTTTTTGGGGGATTAAGAAATTTTAATTTTGTGTGAATTGATTGGAATTGGAATATTGGCTAATTGGAAGGATGGCCGTTTTGTACTGGCGGCGTTGACTTTTCAATTCACAAAAGCTGAAACTTTACGTGGTAGATTCTTGTAGTTAAAGGGACTGTCAAACCTGCAGTTAAGCCCCGAAACACAAGTAGAGACGATGGACATATTTGACGAGGCACCGGCCATCAAATTAGTGTTGACTATTCGATCGTGAACTCTACAATTCAAGATGACTGTTAGTTTTGACTATTCGTCCGTCGTCATCTCTATTGAATTTGGAAAGATGATCATGGTGTTCGATCGATGTCCAACCATTAGTCGGCACGCCTAGCTACCATTGACTTTTCAAGTTCAACATGTAGGTGTTCGAATTTGATTCAATATAATCCGCAAAATAACAGACAAAACCCAAATGCTTGGAGCTTAACATTATTGAAACAAACAGAAATAAGAAGACACTATTAATAGCGAAGAGTCAACGCCCTAGCTAGTTAATTAACCCTCCTGCAGTTCTTCCTTATCTCACCATCGGAGCCTGTGAGAGGGCTGATGTCGCCCATCCGAATCATAGCGGCGGTGAAGTCAGAGAAGAAGGAGCTCTGGCTGCTGCTGTAGGAACTCACTTGTGAGTCGGTCGAGCCGCCATTGTAGAGCTCTTGATCCGAGTGCAGTAGACCCTTCCGGCTGACGAGGTTCGCGTAGTAGTCGTTATCGAAGACTGTGGGAGTCTGGAGGTCCAGCGGCGCCAAGTTGTTGTCTCCGGAACCGGATGTTCTCGGGCAATTCGACTGCCTTGTTTGCGCGAAGGAGCTATCGATGTTGGTGTCGTTGTAAATGCGCGACCTGAAAGAGATGCACCTGGCTTGCCCAATTGTGTGGGCACCTGCAAGCCATGATTTCAGAGGTCTTCCACACTCAGATAAAAAAATCATGTTTAGGTCAACAATAAATACTTAGTCTAGAGGCAATTATTCTCATTCATGCCATAAGCAGGGCATGAAAGAAGAAATGAGAAACTGTCTATGACAATGAAATGGTTTGAAATCATGGTTAATTAGCTACCAAAACTGCCTTACAGCTGGTAGGATGGATAAGAGCCAGAATTAAATGTCAGCTTCATGGTTAATTAATTAAGAAGTCTCATCTCTACTTACCGGACAGTGCCACCAAGTCCCTGGTTGAGAGGCCCTGGTTTGCGAAGGAGGATGTGAGGTTGCTAAGTGAAGAAGTTGGTGGGGGTATGTTTCTGTTAGCAGCAGACAAGCTTGCCGTCCTCGAGTCTCTCCTCCCTAGTTTCACATCCCAAGTAGGCCCTCCGAGCTATATGTAACAGGACGATCGATCGACCAACAAATTACTTCTCTTGAATGATCAAGTGAAAGTGGAAATTATATATATACTCACAATCACCACCGAGTCTCTTGCAGTAATCGCCAATATGTCCGCACATGATACAACACCCGAGCACGCGTTCTCTACTGCAGTCTTTATGCTGTCGACGACGTCGAACCCTCTCACCGAGTTATTGTTAGGGTTGGCAGTTTTCTCCCCCGTAAAGCTCGACGTGTCATCCAACAATATCGAGCCATCACACCCCTATTAATATTAATATTCAAAGCTTAATTAAGCTGGGGCAGATTAATTAATGAATTAAGAAGATTTACGTACGTTCACGAAGCAGTCGTGGAAGAAGAGGCGAAGAAGAGATGCGCCCATCCGATTCTCATTGTTAATGGCTGATTGCACCTCGCGTCTAACCGTGCTAAAGAGGCTGGGGCAGGAGGAGTTGTAGAAGTTGGTTGAGAGTTGAGCAGAGGAGGTTCCCAGGAGGAGGACGAGCGTAAGAACAGCAAAGGAACTGCGAGAAGAAGAAGTCATTCCTTGGCTTTAGGAATTGAATGATATGATCAGCTAGATATGCCCGTATCTATATATACATAACACTCCATGAAAGCTAGCTTCGTTTCATTGAAGGAGATATCGATGCTTAACTACTACTTCGGATTTGTGTTGGGAGCTAGAAAAACTTTTCAAAGTCTAGTTCACAATTTTGTGTTTTTTAATAGATCATAGCCAATCTTGTAGTGGGAGTGGGTGCATGTGAATCAGCAGAATGGTCAAAATGACAAGTCTCATTTCATTTATTATATATGCTACGGAAATACATAATTTTCCAAGCTTGACTAATTTCTACAAATAATTTGAATGGGCACTGTCTATGAAATTTGAATGATTAGGTCGCAGTCTCGAAGATGCTATTATTCTGAGAACTTTCCCCACAACTAATCAATCAGAGAGCTGTGATTGAGCTTGGATAATCCCATTAATACATATTTACCAGCTATAATAAGTTCTCTTTATCTCAAGGAGAATTAATTACTGGATTCATGCATGCCTTCGTCAATAGCTTTAATTGAAAAGGACAATATAATGATTTTCTTCCATCAATTAGTTGTGCTTGCCAGCTTGATTGACTTGTTTAATTGATATAAATAAATCAACGACTTAAATAGAAGTTACTAAGGGCCATATTAGAATTCAATGCATCATCTACCTAACATATGGTTTATTTTTTCACTGAGAAAAAAATAATAAAGTGTGTTATAACCTTTTTATTTCCTTCAAGAGGACTTTTTTTAGGATTTTTTTTGTCAAACTATTAGAGGAATTAGGAAATCTATTTGCAAGGTTACATGCAGCTGGAATACTTAATATCGAAGCAAAAGAACTATAAATATGAATTGTAGCCCTATGATTCAGTTTGTCACATGAATGAGTCAGACAAAGTTTGCTTAAAGTCAATGAAAGTGATTTTTTTTTTAAAAAAATAAGACTTTCATTTGAATGTAATTAGTTCAGAGTTAGACATAGCAAATCATTGTTATATAAAAAAAAGAAGATCATTGTTATGTAAAAAAAATTTGAGAGGAATTGATTGGGCATGTAAATCAAATGATGGTAAATATGATTTGTTCCGATTGAGAAGTGCGTCTGGACACATCACCGGACCTTTCTCGCCATATAGTGGAATCGGAGGGGGGAGCTGAGGGTGATGGGAGCTTCAGGGTCTTCGGGACTTGCGAACACCGGGAACGTGAGTAGGAAAGTCAGGGGGTGCTCTAGCGCGACCACTCCGACGCTCAAGTCAAGGGTGGCGGGAGGAAGAAAATGAACAATAAAAGAAAGAGCTTGAGCGTAAAGAGGAGTAGAAGTTGAAGAGGTTATATGCAGAGGAGGGAGTGGTCGTTTTAAGGGGAGATGAGCGTGTATACCTGTCACGTCATCATTTAAGGAATGTCCCATCATGATTAATAAGGTGTCAGAAACAATCGAGTTCCCTGTCTCATCGCCGATAAAGTGGTATCTTGTCACAGTCCGCGCAGACGACAGAGAGACAGTAGTAATTAATGGAAGCGTGGGCTTGTCAGAAGTCATGATGGGATATGCCAGGGCATTGTAGGGCGCTTTCGTCAGTTCGGCTTGGTAAAGGATATGCGAGGCGAGGGCCTTCGGCGTCAAGGCGCTTCGGAGGTTGAATGGGGATGTAATCCGAGCGGGAGAGGGGAGGAAAGAGCCGCGTGGGCGATTCGACCAAAGGATAGCCGAATGGGCGATTTGGCCGAAAGGTAGCCGAATAGGCGATTTAGCCGAAAGGTGGCCGAATGAGCGATTCGGCCAAAAGGTAGCCGAATTGGCGATTCGGCCAAAGGGTGGCCGAATGGGTACACGCCTGTACTTTAAGTGACTTGGCCAATCAAGTTCGTAGATTCGGTCGGTTGGGCCCTTGGGATAGGACCATACTTGGACTCGAGTCTAGCTGGGGGCCCATTTGACTATCCCTGTAACAATGATTATTAATCATGTGAATACATAATGTGTACTGAAATTTATAGGTTGAATAAAATGTATTACAGATTATGATCTGTCAAAGTAAACTCATTCTCCATGAACCATCAGTTTAGCACATATAATTACTAATACATATAATGATATAATGATTGATTTGGTATAAGTTCCCCACTGAAGTAATTAATTCAAGTGTTGCAAGATGCTAATTAAACTGATGATCAGTCAAAATCTCTCATTGCTTGTGCAAAATAATTAACAAAAGTTAAAGTGGCCTTTATAAAATATGCTCATCTAGGTCAAAAACAGAGTCCTTCATGTTTGACAACTTAGTATGATTCAATCTCTAAAGGATGAGTTTCTAGATAGCTTTGAAAAGGTGATGGTCTAATGAATCAGTCTAGCGGTGACCACTTTGATCACGTTCTCCTTTGCATCCTAATCATTAATCATGGATATATTATATGATTACCTCTAGCATATAATTGAGTTGGTTAAGATGGAATAGAATTAATGAAATGGATATGAATTGAATTTCGATGAAGTCGAGACAATGCCCTTCTCTGTTGTGGTCAACTGCAGCTTCTCGATTTACCTTCTCATATATGGTTGTGAGACCGATCATGTGAGACCACTTGTAATAAATTCCACCTTTTATTGAAATAAATATATTATATGGAAAAATATTTTGAATCAACCATTACTTATTTCTGCAAATTAAAGAAGCTTATGCAACATTTAGGCTCCATTTAAAATCTTCATAAATCTTAGGGCGAGATTTTTTATGAAGGAACCTTCTCAGTCGTACGATTGAGGTGAGTTTATCTCGGCCGTCGTATTCGAGTTTTGTGTACAAATCTCACATGGCACCTTGGTTAATTAAAAATAACGTAACCGAGTCTAATTGGCAATATTATTTTGCATCTAATTTTAGATGAAAGAATATTTTTTTAAAAAATATTAAAAATAGATAATTTAAATAATATAATATTCCGAACCTTTCAAGTTTTAGTTTTTTTTGTGTCTCTAACATTAAAAGTCGTTTTAATTTATTATTGTTAAATTGAATACCGTTGATATTCATAGAACTTTCTTTTATTAAAAATAAAGAATTGAAGTTAAAAAATAATCGAGATTTTAAAATTTAAAAACAAGAATAGAAAAGATAACGTAAAAAAAAATTGAATTGTTCATTTATAAAATTTGGAGGATAAGAAATATAATAATAATTGATAAAAAAATAAAAAATCTAAATCTTAAAAAAAATAAATAATTGTTCAATTTAAATCGCTCCGATCCATTCAACCGGGTTACGGATCTGGTCCTATAAATAACCGCCGCCCGATCGTTTTCGCGAACCCTCTCCAAAATCATGTACGGTGCTTCTCCGGCTTCAACCTCCACGGCTCCTCCGCCGACCTCAACCTCCATGACTACTCCGTCGAATTCGGACGTCGCAAAGCCGGTGATTGTTAGGGTGAAGAGGAAGTCTTCCCAAGCTAGATTTGACGGCTTCTGTGAGTTATTTTTTTCCTTCTTTGTCTTTTGTATTTCGATTTGCATATCAGTGTGGAGGGGGCGAGACAGTAGGAATTGAACAGTTTTTTTGTTTTTGTTTTTGCATTAATAGGGTTGGAGATCAATGAAAGACCGCTTAAGAAACCCTTCTTGGATCTTGCAAGCCTCTCTATATCTGATTCCGACACAAAACGAGGTATACTTAGCCCTTTCTTATTTTATTTTATTTACTTTTTTTTTCAATGGGATTATCATAGAGAAATTCGAAAAATGAATTCTACCTATAAGCTGTGCTCTTTAGTTATTAGGGATTCTGAAAGAATGACTCAAACTGAAATGGGCTAACGTTTACCTCATCTGTTATTAGCTTATATTAATTTATGAATTGATGTTGAATATGAGTAAAGTTTTCAATGATTTATTGTGATGCTGCATAGCCTATTATTTAGTATCCCTTACATACATCTGAAATTATCATGTCTCCACGTCTTGTTCGACCACAAGAATTTCTGTGCTGGCTATGGCTAGTATGCCCTAGTCCTACAAGAACAGGCAGTTTGTAAATTCATCTTGGTCTTTTGTATTTTCAATCTGTTCAATTTGGAAATATCTGATTCCATAGATTCATAT
>JBBMKF010226326.1:0-17088 GCA_037834155.1 Curcuma caesia
TAACTTTTCAAATGGAATTTGCTTTAATGATATTTGGTGTTGCCACTTGCAATTTTTGAAAGCTTGAGTAACTATTTGAACGGCTTGATTCATTTTAAATCAAATTAAATTTAACTTACAGTGACTCAGATGTGGAGCAAATTATGCTATTGTATCGCACATAGTATAGGAGATCATTTTCGTGTATATATATATATCACGATTTAAATCCACCATCGTCTCTCCCTCTCGTCACCGTCATTACCCCCCATCGCCGCCTCTCTGGCACGTCGCCGCCATCGATGCACCATCGCCTCTCCCTCTCGTCGTCGCCATCGCCGCCTCTCCCGCTCGACTCCGCCATCGCCGCCTCTCCTGCTCGTCTCTGCACCATCGCCTCTCTCTCTCATCGCCGCCATCGCTCCCATCGCCGCCTCTCCCGCTTGTGATGAGCGGACGAAGCGGCGCACAGTATAGAAAATCTGTAGGTCTTAGCCGTGTCATGGCAGTGGTGCGATCAGGCCAGATTTCGACCGAATCACGATCGGAGAACGGCCGAGGAAGGACCAACGTGCGACGTCGGCTCTTCCTCGGCCGGTCTTCGATCGCGATTCGATTGGAATTCGACCCGATCGCCATCAACAGTGGTCACGCAATAGGGGACGACTGTTTCCGACCAAATTACGTCAAATTCCGACCACTGTCCAATCGAAATCCGACGTCGGACGTAGCGTCGATGAGCTACGTGCTGATCGCACCCGAGGGAGAGGCCGGCGGTGGCCGGACGATGTAGCGAGAGCGGTGGCAATAGTGATGGATCGCGGGTATCACACACGGATCGCGCATTCCTCGTCACGCAGCATAATAGGGTGCTGACACGTGGCAAAACATTTATATAAAAATCTGACTTTTTTAAAAAAAAAAATCCAACCCATTTCTTCTCTCTCCAGAGCATCTCGACATAACCTCTCCCTAACCCATTTCTTCTCTCTCCAGAGCATCTCGACATAACCCTAGCCGCAGCAGCTCCGTCGAATTTAACATTAATTATCAAAGCTCTATCGTTAATCCATTACTGGTATGTCTATTTCCTTTATTCTATTTTATCAACTCCATTTCCATTAAAAGTGTATGGTGTTTGAAGTGTCCATGGAGATGATATTATAAATCTGCCCCCCAACGTGTGTGGTGTATTTTTTTTCTTTATTTCTTTATTTTTTTTCTCTGCTTCTTTGGTTTGAGGGTTGGAGAAATAAGGTCTATTTTCTTACTTCTTGAATTTAACATTGATTGATATTTATAAGTAAATGCTGTTGCAAGTGCCTTCTTCGAACGAGAGGTTACCTTTGGATTTTTAATTGAATGTTTAAGTTGCTGCTACTTCAATTGCAATGTTTAAGTAAGTTGCTTCTTCAATTACTACTCTAGTGCTGATTTGTCTTTTGATTAATCCAAGTAATGGAAGAAGCATTGGATAATTACAATTTTGAAGAGGAAGTATTGTATGCTGATGTTGATGGGGGTAACAATGATCATACAGGGCCTGACAATAATGAGGTAGGTTATAGTTAAGATTTTGGTTGTAATGGATAGTTGGTTATTACATCATATATGATTGTTAAGACTAACCATGATGAATTCTATTCATAGGTACTTATGGAAGATCCAAACATTGTGAGTGAAGAAGGTATAATTGTTGGTAAGAAATTTTCATCGCCAGAGGAAGCTTATGCATCATATAATAGTTATGCATTGGTCACTGGGTTTGGTATTAGAAAGCAACACTTCACTAGGTCTAGAACCACGGGTGATATTACAAGATATCGTTATGCTTGTAATAAAGCAGGGAATAGTAAGGACCCTACACCTAGTATAAGAGCGCAAGGAAAGCAAGTAAGAGGTTCAAAAGTGAATTGCAAAGCCTTGATGGAGATTTCTACAATACCAGGTGGGGGTTGGGCCATTACAAGATTTGATGACACTCATTCTCATGAGTTAACATCTCCCTCGAAAACAAGGAAACATAGGTCTCACAAAATCATTCATCGGTCAAAAGCTTGCAAGTCGCTAGTTGAAGAGCTTGACCAAAATGGTTTACGACCAACTCAAATAAAGAAAGTTGTGTCCGTAATTTCAGGGGTTGATGATGAAATAATATCGTCTAAGCAAGTTTCTAACATGTTAGGCATAGAGCGTAAAAGGCATTTGGGAATGGAATGTTATGGGATCATACAACATTTTAAGAAAAAAGCTGAAGTTGATGATACACATTTCTTCGCTATGGACTTGCACTCGGATGGAAGTCTAAGGAATGTTTTTTGGGCTGATGGAAGATCTAGGGCGTCATATTACACTTTTGGAGACGTTTTAGTTTTTGATGTTACATATCGTACGAATAAGTTTAAAATGCCATTCGCACCATTCGTTGGTGTGAATCATCACTATCAATCAATATTGTTTGGTGGGGCATTGTTAGAAGATGAGAAGGAGGAGACCTTTGTATGGTTATTCACACAGTTTTTGCGGTGTATGTTTAATAAGGTTCCCATTTCAATTATCACAGATCAAGATGGTGCTATTTGCAATGCAGTGAAACGTGTATTTCCTAACACTTGTCACCGTTTTTGTTCTTGGCATATTAGGAAGCATATGGTCGAACATCTTCAATCTGAGACCTTGCGGTTTCCTAATTTCAATAGTGATTTGAAGGAGGTTCTAAAGAGTAGAACAATAAATGATTTTGAGCGGAGGTGGGCAACTCTTTATGATAGGTATGAAATAAGTGCAGGGAGTCGGAGTTGGTTGGATAGGATGTACCATTTGCGTCAACATTGGGCCAAAGCTTTCTTGAAGGATGTTTTTTTTGCAGGGATGACAACAAGTGGTAGATGTGAGAGCATTCATAGTTTTTTTGATGGCTTTGTTAATTCTAATACGACGTTGGATAAATTTGTGCTTCAGTATGATAGTGCAATTTCAAGTCGTCGTCAGGCAGAAGAGGATGCTGATTTCAAGACTTCAAACACGGTGCCTTCCAGTAATGATACGCACCCATTTGTTGTCAAAGCAGGTAAATTTTACACTGCTATAATGAATGGGAAATTTTTAAGGGAGTGGCATCTTGCAGCTAATGCATGTACTCATGAAACATTGGAAAAGAGTGGAGTAACTACAAGTTATCAGGTTGGTGCATTTAGTGTGCCAATGGAGCATTGGCATCGGGTAGACTTCAATGTGGTTGAACCAAGTATCTCAACATGTACTTGTGCACGAATGGAGACATTTGGCATCCCGTGCAGGCATATTTTGTATATTTTCAAGAAGAAGAAGGTTGTTGACTTACCGGATTCTTTAATACGCAAGAGATGGACAATCAATGCAAGATATAAATCATCTCATGCTGATAACAGGAGCACCAGAGATGTATCTGTACGATATTTAAATGTTTCTGCGAAGTGGTTGAATGTGATGAGGCGAGCAAAACGA
Organism: Curcuma caesia; assembly: GCA_037834155.1. Lineage (NCBI taxonomy): Eukaryota > Viridiplantae > Streptophyta > Magnoliopsida > Zingiberales > Zingiberaceae > Curcuma > Curcuma caesia. The sequence goes on from JBBMKF010226326.1 coordinate 3,466, forward strand.
CATGATGATGTTATGGGTCAGGTAGAAAAATTCTTTGATGGTATTTTGTTACAGCTTGATGAAAAGGATTCGTTGCAAACATATGATGTGTCTCAAGCAGATGGTGAATCGGTCTTCTCAGGTATTCTATCTTACTCATTTTCCAATATGTACGACCAAGTAATAGTTTTGCCACGTTTGTTTCAATGTTTTTGTAGGAAATGCACATCCTCAAATTTCTTTTAACACTCAAAGCGGCGAAAATATTACAATTCGTGATCCTGCTCAGCCGGTTAAGACCAAGGGTAGACCTCACATTGCAACAAGAATGAAGAGTGGTATTGAAATTTCCAAAAAGGTTGCTAAACGGCGTCAATGTTCACGTTGTGGTGAGAAAGGTCATTATCGGACTAGGTGTCACATGTTAAACACGGACCAAGATTCAAATAATGCCACTTCATTGGGTGAGTTACTTGCAAATATATTTTTTTCCGAGTTTTTAGCATTCATTTTTTACACCTTCATTTTACTTGTAGGTACACCCTAATTTAAACGGCGTGACGGCGTGGACGTTGAAGCATTTGCTGATATGCCTATCTGAGCTACCTAAGATTTTGCCAAATTGTTCACTTGCTGATATGCATGGACCAAGATTCACTTGCTGATATGCGTGGACCAAGATTTTTTGTATCATGACTTTTATTTGGAATTTGTAGTTCAATTAATGGAACCGAGCTCTTTCTTCTATTAATAAAAGTTTTGAACAAGCGAAGTACATTATTGCCGATATGCCTCGAAAGATTAATGGAATTTGGTTTTCTTAACATTAGTTTTAATGAAAAGCACATACAACTAAACATTACTTTCATCATGGACAAACTGAAAAGCACTTGCCCATTTGCCTCGAGATGCTCTGGAGAGAGAAGAAATGGGTTAGGGAGAGGTTATGTCGAGATGCTCTGGAGAGAGAAGAAATGGGCTGGATTTTTTTTTTTAAAAAAGTCAGATTTTTATATAAATGTTTTGCCACGTGTCAGCACCCTATTGGGTGCTGATACATCTGTGCAGATGATGTGCAGATTTTAGGAAAACCCCATATATATATATATATAATGCACTGTACAAGATTGATTTCATTTATAACGTGGTCTTATCTTTCACGAGACCCCGCATAGAGCGGAATGTGTGCCGGTCTGTTTTTTTGTAATTTAGTAAAAATAATACAACGTGAAGTAAGTGCGAACTAAGAAAATATTTCAGCTCCCCCACTTCTCCGCTATTTAAGTGTGCCCAAATGCGTATTCATGAGCCATCTGCCAATCCTCAATTTCTACTCTGCATTATATTGTTCATGGCTAACCTGCTCGTGTTCTTTCTTGGGGTGAGCAAATTTATAGCATTCGTAGTATTATTAATCAATAGAAGTTTTTTGGTTGAGTCAGTGAGTAATCTGATTCAATAGATTTGCCTTGTATGACGTTTGTTTGGTTAAATTTACGGTAAAAAAATTAAAAAATATAAAGAAGAAAAGAAGATAACCTGAGAACTTGGGATTAACCCAGAAGCTACTCATTTCCTGACTCAGCCATTGCGTATGACGTTTGTTTGTTTTCTTCAATTAATTATGCGCACATGAATTTTCGTTTGATCGAAATGGTTGCAGCTCCTCGCCGGACTCGTAGCCCATCCATCAATTGCACTTGCTTCGTCGCCGGAGCTCTACTGGAAAACTGCTCTCCCGAACACTCCCATCCCTAGCAGCATCCATGACCTCCTTCACCCTCCTGGTTCATTGATTTTTTATCCGTGCATATTTTCATTGCTATATCATCTTGTTAATTTGGAATTCCAATATATATATCAATTGAATTGCAGAGACGAGCCCCGGCGGATGGACGTCGCCGGAGTCCGAAGAGGAAGCGGTGATACCCGGAGTCTCCTCCATTTACTACAACGCAGCCACAACAGCGCAACTCCGCGACAAGTCCTCCCGGTCTCTGTTCTTTCTCGAGAAGGACCTGCTTCCAGGAGCCACCTTCGACTTGCAATTCAAGCGATCCATCCCCAAACACGCCGACCTCCTCCCTCGCCGCGTGGCCGACGCTCTCCCCTTCTCCTCCGACAAGCTCCCCGACGTCCTCGCGCTTCTCTCCGTCGACCCTGACTCGAAGGAAGCCCGGGAGATGAGCGCGACTTTGGAACGGTGCGAGCGCACGTCGAATGCGAGGGAGACAAAGCACTGCGCCACCTCCGTCGAATCCATGGTCGACTTCGCAGTCTCAACTCTGGCCACTGACGATGTTAGCGCGGTGTCAACGGTCGCGAACGCCACGGCGGCGGCGGCGATGCAACGGTACGCGGTGGAGGGGTTCGAAAGGATCGACGGGGAGGGGGTGGGCGTGTTCTGCCACGCCGAGCCGTACGCGTACGTGGTGTTCCACTGCCACGCAGTGGGGAGGGGGATGATGAGGGAATACGCGGTGAGCTTGACAGGGAGCGACGGGAGCCGCGTGGAGGCGATCGCAGTTTGTCACCTGGACACGACGTCGTGGAATCCGCGGCAGGTGATGCTCCAGGTGCTGCAGGTGAAGCCGGGGAGCGCAGAGCCGGTGTGCCATTTCCTGGCCATCGACCATGTCCTGTGGACCCCTCGCAAACAAATGCTGTGACCTAGTCTCAATGATTGCCATGTCTCTGCCTATTGTTGCTTGTGCCAGCCTGTCTACTTGTAGTATGTAAAATGTGTGTTTATGTTGTTTGTAATAACGACTGCAGTAGTCGAGTGTAGTAGGCCTGAAGTAATAGTGCTGTCGGTGGTTGTATGCATAGCTTTGTTTAATTCTACATAAATATATAAATAAATAAGTTTACTAAATCATTTCTAATTGAGGTTTGTCCATCGACCTCTATAATTTTCATATGAGAAAACTACAATGAATAATGAAGTTTGTATTTAATCCAATAATGAAGCTACAAATACTGATTTTTATAAGTTATTAGATGAAATTTTAAAGGTAGAATATCTTAATTTAGAAATATGAGTTATTTTATTTATGTGTCACTGATTTGACTTTGTCAGAAGAATCAAAGTGCATCTATAGTATAATTTAGTTGAAATAAATTATAAAAATTTGTATAAGATATATAAACCATTTATGTTGACATATTAAGTGATTCAAGTATTTTATATTTCATATTTTAGTTTAAAATATGATAAAATTGATTGGTGGATTGTTTAATTTGTAAAATGAAAACACTGAAAAAATTGAAGAATGTTGGAAAAAAACATGAAAGTCATGAAGGAGAACAAGACTACGCACAACATAAAAGTCATGAAGGAGATGCACGCGCTGATAGACGTGGACATCAAAAGGCCATGAAGGAGATGCATGCTTTGATAGACGTAAACACCCGAAGGCCATGAAGAAAGTGTGCGCGTGGATAGACACGGACACCAAAAGACCATGGAGAAGGTGCTCGTGTAGATAGACTTGGACACCGGAAGGCCATGAAGTAGGTGTGCGCGTAGATAGACGCAGACAAGAGAAGGTCATGAAGGTGCCCGCACGGATAGACGCGGACACCGAAAGACCATGAAGAAGGTGCGCGCAGATAGACACCAAGCAAAAGCCAAGGTGGTGAAAGCCAAGCTGGAGGTACTGGAGAAGTTAAATGCACAACATTGACTGGTGCGCAATTGTGAGTTGGGGTCCTCCTCCGACCAGATGCAGATGACGATGGAAAAGACATTGACGACCCCGATGATGACGGCAGACAGTAAGGAGGCGTCATTGTGGAACCACATGGTTTGAAAGAGTACCGACGCGTAGTACATGATGACATTGATATCGATGAACTACTGGCAGATCTGGGAAAGGATCTCCATGACGAACGGTGGGTGCCTTGACCTCTGCATCTATTCTCGATAAGAGAGTTGGTGAACAACAGAAGCCTTGACCTCCGCATTATAAAAAAAGGAGGTGAAAGCTCTAGATGAGGATCTCAATGAAGAGTGACAATAACTAGGGAACCAGAAAACTCTGATAAACCAGTAATTCCCATCTAGTGGTAGTCGCATGAGGTCGACATAATCTAGCCGTTGTCAACAGAGAAGGTGACGGAGATGACGTCCTTGATTGGTGAGTCTGGTAGCAAGATCCCAGAAGTGAAGGTCACCCTCCCAAGAGTCGGATAAGGTGAACGGATAAGGTGAACTGGCCATTGGAAGAGAGGATCATGTCCTGGATAAAGTGAGAATGGCTAGTGAAGTGACAGAGAGGCACACCATAGTAAGATCCCCCTCTGGCACCATAATGAGGTCAGTCACCATGCAAGGAGTTCACATCTTCGACGAACTAACCTACCTCAAAAAATGATGATCACGGACAACATCCCCTAGCAATGTGCACTTGGTGAGGTACTCACCTATGGTGTTGAAGTTGTAATGCTTCCCGATGCTAATCAAGAAGGAGATGGTAAGGAGAGGACTTGCTTCTAGTCCTCGTGGAGTGTTGAGATTGAAGACAACCCTTGCCACTGCTTTGCTAAAGAGGAGAAGAGAAACTTGGTGGAGTGAAGAGAGAAACAGGGGCTGGGTTCCCCAAGACGATGGGAGGTGCCACGGATCACTTTGTTTTTTTTTAAGAAGAAGAAAGGAGTACAACTCCTGGTGGTAGAAGAAAAGGAGAGAGGAATAAGAATAAAAGATGAAGGAAGATATTACTGTTGATCTGTAGCCACAACCACCTCACCTTCTCGATGTCGCACCAACAATAGATGAGTGTCTCCCTGTTGTCTGTTCCGCTAAAAAAGAGCAAAGCAATGTGGCGGAAGAGGTGGTGGTCCTCACAAGCATTAGTGCAAGCTCTGACTCTCTCGTTCTCACTGGAGATCTTCTCGAGGACTGACCCTTGATCTCTAACACAAGGAAGGTGAAGAAGAATCTGAGCATGTTGGCGAAGGCGAGGACAATATGGACCTTAAGGATTTTGTCAGGCTCCTGGTTTAGCGTGTAACTTTGCATGACGAATGTAGTAATGAGGTTGTTGGCCTTGCTGAAGGTGGCGCTAATGGTGTGACAAGTGGAGCTGATTTGGATTGGGAAGGGCTCTTCCAGCAGCACGAAGGTGGTGTTTTTGGGGCTGAGTTGGCAAAAAAAGAAATTGAGAGCGAAGAGGGTGGCGTTATGGTCGCGCAAGTAGCCGTATTGGACACCCGTGATCATCATGAATAGGGACATCATGAAGAAGCCGATGAGTTGGATCAAATACCTTCCGATCCTTTCAATGTAGTAGAAGATGAACCAGTAGCCGAGGAAGGTGTTGAACATCACGACAACAGTCATGCGTTGCGAAATCTCGAACACCTCCTTGAGCATGTTCACGTCCTTCGTCGGACTCATGAGGTTGATCGCCTAGAAGATGACCTTCTGTGTCAAGTTCTGGCTACAAAACACAATGTCAGGAAGAACCACATCGTTGTTGTCCCCACCAAGTGCCACCTATGTCAGCAGAGGAGCACTGTCAATAGCATCATCAACACTAGTCTTGCGAAGAACGCCTTGGTGATGGAGTAAGATGCCTATGGATTCTGTCAGCACCGTGTGAGCATCATGAAGCTGAGAATGAAGCAGACGTGAAAGTCATTAATCAATTGGCCATCGGGGATCCTCTATAGCAGCAGACGCATCATCGGCCGGACACAAATGAAGCAGAATGTCATGAAGGCGAACTCGGAGAGGGTGATTTAGAGCAACAATAGTGGGTTGAACTCTGAGAGATTAAGTGTGAGGGTGAAGAGGGTCAACGTGATGGTGTTGTTAGCCATGGTGGCAGAGATGAACATGCGACTAATCTTTGAGTTGAGCAGTTTGGTCTTAGCGAGGATTTGGACGAGGACGGGGCAAGCGATGACGGAGTTGAGAAAGAGCAAGCACGATATTCGTTTCATACCTTGCTAGACGAAGCTTCGTAGGGTGAGGATGGTGGTGAAGCTGATGCCAAAGGTGAGGACAGTGTTGACTGTTCTAATCACAATGATTGTCTGTCCTGACCTTTGCATCACCTCAGTGTCCTGATGCCGACGAGGAAGAGCTTGACGGATCCATCAAACATAGCAGAGATGAATCTATTGGAGTCCAACTTGCTTAAATTGATGGCATTCTTTGTGGCAATCCGTGGGTTGATGGTGGTTGGAAAATAAGAAGAAGAAGTGATCTAATACCATGTTGAAATTGTTAGGACCGATAGAATAAACATATCTCCATAATGTATGTTATTGTCTACTTTGGACCTAAGCATCAAGATTTTTTTTTGGGCTCTATCCAAAAGATCTCATGTCAATCCTCCCCTCAAATAAAGGACCACTGGGAGCCCCCTACCAATATCCCATAGACCGGGCCTTTCTTATCTCCTTTGTTTATTCTTGAGGGTCTCCACATGGCTCCATCTCCCTTACCTCCTTCATTTATTTCTGAGCGTATGACTCTGATACTAATTGTTAAGACCGATAAAGTCAATATATTTCTATAATGGTATGATATTGTCCACTTTAGGACTAAGTCCTCATGGTTTTATTTTTTTTATTTTACTCAAAAATATCATATCAATGGAGATATCTTTCATCTTATAAACACGTTATCTTTTTTATGTATTTTCAATGTAAAACTTTGATTGTATCGTAATAAAAATAAATAGAGATAAAAAGAAAAGTACTTGCTTCATTTTTATTATTGTAGGCTAATAAACCTATTTATACATATTCCTAAAATAATATATGAAAATATAATAATAATTAAGGTAATATATCATGATAAATATGGTAATAATAAATATAATTGAGATTGTAGTATAAATATGTTAATCATCAGTAATTTGAAACCATTTTCTGATTCGTATTTGAACTGTCATCTTTATTCTCATTACCATCTTTATCCTCATCATTTTGTATTTTGATGGTGTTTTTCCTTACTTGCTCGAGATCCTTCTCTCTTTATTCCTTCGAATCTACGACGATATTTGTTTTCTGATGGGTTTGCTTCCAATGTCCTATGTTCATCAATCGGTGATCAGCATTGCCAGAGTGATCCCTCCAACGGTCAAGTCAGTGTTAGATCGAGGTGTGTAGCTCACGGGTGTGTACGAGAAAGTGAAAGGAGTCAAAAAAAAAGATAAAAGATTAGTATTTGTGTGAGAGAAGAAAAGTATACCACTTATCTTTACAGAGTCTTATATAACCGTGGAGGTGAAAATCCCACTTAGGCTGTCAGATGAGCCTTAGGCAAGCTATGTGTGCGACCACATGAGTGAAGCGTTGCTCGCTGACATGCCGTAAGCATGGGATATAACATTAGGAGGCGACTCTTAGCATTCTCGAGTTGTTATCCAGGGGTCACTCTTCAAGTAAGTAGCCTTGTTAGGATCAATCTCACATTAGGGGATGTCGGAGGTTGAGATCAAAGAGAGTCCGCTCGGTCAGGATTCCTTGTTGTTTAGGAACCATTGTGGCCATGCAGGAAAAGGTCGAAGCTTGGTGGGGCCTTATTATTATGGAGGGCATCGATTAGTGTACAGTGCCGAGATGGGGGTGATGATTCGATCGGATTTATCTAGGCTGCATCAGTATTGGAAGTGTGCATTATTATATGAATATCATATGGATGGATATTGTTTGCAAATTACTAAATTCATTTCAATGGTATTGATTTTCTGAATGTTATTTGATGAGTTCCAATGAAACTAGTAATTAGCAAAATTGACAAACTCCCACAAGGTACGAGAAAATTTACTAGGTGAAATATGCCTATTGAAATAGTATATATGAAGGATTAAAGAAACGTGAAATCTTTAAAAAATGTCAAACTCCTCCAAGATGCACATATATTATTATTATTATTTATAAAATTGTTAAACAAAGTAACACCCTTTTATGATAAATCAAAAGTGGCATTTCTGTCCTTCAAGTTTAAGTTAAAAAAATGATTGATATATAGATAAAATAAAAGAGGTTAGACCCTTTAAATGTACAATCAAAAGATCAGTATCATAACCTAGACAGTATTAGCTGTTGGGCACATATATATGATCCATCACACAAGAAACTTGTCACGCCCCGTGAAGGTCGTCCGAAAAATTTCGGCAACATCTCCCTAGTAACTATGACAATTCCCCTAAATACATGCATAAATACACGACCACATACGGCCGAAAATAGGACTACCCGTCCAATAAACACGCCCAACTACAAATAAATATAAAATAAGACATACACGGCCACACAACAGTTATCACATGCATACTAATATAATCCAATTTTACGTAATGGAAACTTCATAAATCCAATAAAACACATAACCACAATGCAAATCCAACACAACTACAGAAATGTGATAAAATCCAAACCACTACTACAGTCCAAAACACAAACACATGTCATCGAAATACAAAATACCACTGAAAACAACATAAACCATACCAACTACTATCAAAACCTCCTGAAGTGAGATGACAGTAGTCGACCGAAACTCCAAGCTCCAAGTAACCTATCTGCTACTTGGGGATAAAACAAAACGATCCCCAGGGTCTGGATAGTGAGCATTAGATGCTGAATGGATACAGAATAATAGAAGTACATGAAAAGATAAACGGAAGAATAAACACTAATTAACAGGTATGGATATCAACAGATAACAAAGATCATGGTAATCGAACATGGCATATCAATAGATAAATAAGGAAGAGGAATACAGTGCAACAGGTATAGGTAACAGGTACATGTAATCATGTATGTAATGTTATACAAGTACAACATACATAGTAAATAAATGCAACAGTCGTAAACATAAGATTAAAATAAACTATATAGTAATCCTACCAACGAATGCATGGAAAATACGCAGCAACCATCACAAACAAATGCAAGACTCTGTCCACACTCTGCTTTCCCCAGTCACTCTCCCAGAGCACAGTGAATTGAGGGATCAGACAAGACATACTACACATACTCTATCAAGTAACCACCACTAATCTAGTGGGGAGCGACAGTGTAGCAAGAGGGCTATATAACCAGTCCTGGTTGCACCCAACAATAGTGCAAGTATGCTCTTGCCACTGAATCTCACCACAACACAGTGCCGGGCAAGAGCCAACAAGAACAGCCAACAATGCTGTCCACAACATCTACAACTAAGTATGGATTTATGATAATCATCCCAATATGTAATAACTACAATTAATTAGCATGTTCAATAGGTGTCAAAAGAAGTCAACAAAGTCAATAATACAAGAGGTAAGTTTTTCCTACAATAGATAGGTTAATGAAGGTCATATGACATGTATCAAGCAACAAATTAAACAACCTTACAGGTATCAGCATAATGGATGATACAAACAACCAGAAAAATTATCATAACAAAGATCGATCCTCATAAGGTCAAACAACAAGTTTCAATCATGGATATCAAAGGAATCAACTAAGTAACTAACTCAAATAGTAGATATGGCAACAGGATAGACAACATTACAATAAACATGCACTGAAAAAAAATATATAGATATGTATTGACCAGATACAGGGTACCCACCTAAATTCGACGGTCGTCAACAAAGAACCCCCAGCAAAATATACTCCAAGATAACAGGACTAATCAAATCAAAGTCCTGAAATTACACAATAATACATTATTTACTAAAATGATGTTGTATCAAATTCAGTAATTAAAATCTACAATCTAATCCCACTCTAGATCCCTACTTAGTTTTAAATCAGATTTAATCCTAAGGAGATCAAATCTAACCCAATAGTTTAATCATAGTCATCTACTAAATCCCTAATCATAAACAAATCAACCAAATCCTACACGGATCAGTTTCAACAGCTTACCTTAGATCTAATCAAGCTAGCTCTAACTCCTCACAACCACACAACGAACGGACCACAGTGTAGGCGGATGGAACCTTAACAATTGTTGGAGGAGAAGATTTCGATTCCTGAATCTCCTCTGCTTGCATAGTCGATCCTCCACAGATAAGCAACTTGAAATAAAAATCCAACCGAGACAACGGAAGACAGCTCACCAGAGGAAATAGGGAAGGCGGTGTCGACTAGAGCACTGCTTGCGTCCGATCTGGTTGATCTTGGCATGGTGAAGCAAGCGGCGGCCGGCTCGTGATGGTACACAAAGTGAGGCTAGTGGAATCGAGCAGCCACGGGGAAGAGAAACTGATCGCAAGATGTGAAGCTGGTTGCGAAGGGAGGGAGATTGCCACTCGTTGTTTGGTGAAGCGCTCGATCGACCAACGACGCTATTGCTGGATCCTCATGGTGTAGGGTTCCAGCAGGGCTGAGGGAGTAGGTCTCGGTGGCTAGCGAGGGAAGGGAGGGGAGAAGACGGCAGCTTGAGGAAGAAGAGGAGAGGTGGCGGCGTTCGTGCAAGTGAGGAAACCAGTGAAGGAAATCGCTAATAAGGGTTGCATAATGCCGGCTTAGGATTTCTTAACGGGTTTACAGATCTGACCCATTAACCATTTAATCCTATTAATCCCTCTAATAACCCTAATGAATTAGGTTTAATTAATCACCCAATCAACCCTAAACCCTAGACTCCGACGAGGACTGCTTGATTGATGCGAACACGGCTCAACGTCATCCTCCGCGAGGTACGCATAGAATTATTTAGTTTTCTGCAAATTTTAATTTTCTATCATGTCTTGTACATATTATTTCCTGTTTTGTCATGCGTGTGTTGTGATAATAATTAGCTTAATTATTTGTATATTTTCATTGTGCAGGTTTGCACAACGTGTAACACGTGCATTGCACCGGGATGATCCCAACAGTGGTATTAGAGCCTGATTATGCAAGGCCTATGCGTAAAATGATTTTACACATAATAGTTAGTCGTAAATTTAATTTTAAAAATTTAAAATTTAATTTAGAAAATTTTAAAATTTCTAATTATAATTATTTTCTAATTGGTTAGACAATTTATTTCCTAATTAATTAGATTTTCTAATTAAAATTTTATTTCCTAAAAAGTAAGATATTAAAATTTAATTTAGAATTTTTAATTATAGAATTTTCTAATTTGTGAGGAAATTTATATTAGGAAATTTATTTCCTAATTAATTAGATTCTCCTAATTAAAGATTATTTTCTTAAAAATAAAATATGTGATTAGTATAGAAATTTATTTCCTAATCTAATTAAAGAATCTTGATTTGTGAAATCTGATTCTTAATCATATTTTATTAAATAAGATTTACGATAACTATGGCTGGAAATAGTCATAATTAGTTGCTTTAATTATCGTGTCAAGTCATTTATCATAATTAGTTGAATTAATTATGTCATGCCATGTCATTTACTATGATTAGTTGCATTAATTATGTCATGTCATCTATTATCATATCATGTAGATAATTTAATTGTTTGCATAAAAAAGAATGAGACCTGAAAATCCCTAACAAATAATTAAAGCTAACACCTTCCAATAATATGATTAGAACCGGAGTTTAATTTCTTGTTTGGTTTGTTGGACTCTCTCCAAGCCTGACTTAAAATTAAACATGTTAGAACCATCGAAATATGATCTCACGATTATCGGGTTGACTTTAATTTGAAACGTTGATTTGTTGGACTCTCTCTAAGGTCAACATGGATAGAGGTGAAGTTGAGTGTTATACATATGATGTATACATGTTAATATGTTAACAACCCATTGTTTATACGATCATTCAATTAGTTGATAGTATAATGTAATAGTTATGTATACGTGATACATAATCGGTATATGATACCTACTATTATAGCTAAAAATGGCTTGTTAGACTCTCTCCAAGGTTGTTTTTATCTATTAATGGATATCAACCCATTTGGAGAATACCTACAATCTCTCAAATTCAAAGTAAGGGCTTTTAGATTTGTAAAATAAATGGGATTAATTAATGTATATAAATACATTGCAAATCATCTCTCTTATTTACTTGATTGTATTTTTTAGATTTAATTGATTACGCGTGTTGTCTTTTATTGCGCATAATTTATGATACCAATAACTTGACTGACCCTAAACTTTAGGACTGGTATTGGATTTTGAGAATTGTTCTCAAATCCAGAATTATAAATTTTATTTAGAGTTCATAAAAGGAAAGTAGGCAGGTGATGCCTCTTCCGCTTGATGTATTTTCGTAAATGAATGTCGTATTATTTTCTTGTCCACTCGGGTATTGGGTACTGAGTGTAGCTCTTACATATGTGATAATTTGTAGGGCCTAAAGGAATAGTAAAAGACTCATCTTTAGAGTTGAAAAAATTAATACTGTGTTCGTGTTTTAATAAAAAATATTCTTTCTATTTCTTATTCAAATAGAAAGGGTTCCATTTAATTTTAGTAACAATTGTTGTTATCTAATTTAGAATGAAGTTCTTTATGAGACCGAAACATTAAGTAATAGTGTCTACGTGTTAGATATTTTCAATGAGATATTCAATATTTATACAAACATCAAGCACGCTCGAAAAGATAATTAATTAACCTCCTACTCGCGGAATTATCATCTTGACTATATAAGCATGAAACGCATGACCGAACTCCAAATGGTTGATAGCTTGGAATCATTTGAATTATATTCATTTGATATATGTGAATCATGCTTTATAGACAAGATGATTAAGTTACCTTTTACCAAAAAGGGGAACTAGTGAGAGAGTTACTTAGCCTTACACATTCCGATGTGTCTAGTCTAATGTTAACTCAAACACGAGGAGGCTATAACTGCTTCATTACCCTTTATCGATGATTATTCATGATTAGGGTATATGTATTTACTAAAATATAAATCTGAGGACTTTGAAAAGTTCAAAGAATTCAGAATTGAAGTAGAGAAACAACTTGACAAAAGTATTAGAACATTTTGATCCGATCGAAGTGGTGAATACTTAAGTCAAGAGTTTCAGGATTATTTGAGAGACAATGGAACATTGTCTCAGTGGACTTCATCGTATACACCCGTGCATAATGATGTATCTGAGAGGTGAAATTGAATCTTGTTGGACATGGTGAAGTTAGAGATAAATCATGCAATTCTTCCATGAATATTTTAGGTAACGCACTTGAGATAACTATTTACTTGTTAAACAGAGTCTCGACCAAGGTGGTCTCTACTACTCCATACGAGATATGGAATAGTAAAATCTCGTTTATCTTACTTGAAGATACATGGTTGTCCTACTTACATGAAGAGGACTGTATCAGATAAGCAAGAAGCTAAATCTGATAAATGTCTATTTATGGGATGCCCTAAAGAAATGAAGGGTTACCAATTACATTCTCCAGTGGAACAAAAGTGTTTGTTTCACGTCATACCATATTCCTGGAAGAGCTTCTCTTGCATGAAACAATGAGAGCAGAGTTAGAACTTTATGAAGTTCAAGAGACTCAAATAGATATTAATGAGACACCTAGTCACAAACCACAACCGATTGCTCATAGTGATAAGCTATCGATTGAACCTATTGAGACACAACCTCGTTATAGATCCAGTAAGACACGTAATATTCCAGAGAAATATGGAGTTCTCATAAGTGAATCAGATGATGTACGTGTTACTCATCGAGCATGAGTAAATTATTGATAATGAAGAAGTT
>JBBMKF010226433.1:0-17087 GCA_037834155.1 Curcuma caesia
GGTCGAAGTAAACACATAGATGTGAGATATCATTTCTTGAGAAATCTCACAAATAATGAAGTCATTGATCTTGTTTATTGCAGAAGTGATGATCAAATTGCTGATATACTAACCAAGCCTCTTAAAGTTTCGGCATTTCAAAAGCTCTGAAAGCTACTTGGTGTTTCTACATTGAGTTTAAAAGTTTGACTTTTTTTTTAAAACTAATTATTACATTTGAAATATATCAATTTAAGGGAGGGATTATTAATAAAATTAATAATGTTAATGGGTTGATGAGTTGATAAGTTTTAATTAGGGATGAACGTGATTATAGAAAGTATCCATATTCAATGTATTTGGTTGTAATTGAGATAGTGGATGAGAAATAATAGGAAATGATTGTAATGTGGAGTTAGTGGTTAACGTTGAAGTGTTAGTAGAGTTAGTGGGTGATTAGTATTATGTATTAGCTTATAAATAGGCTACTTCTTTATCAATGAAGTGTGTCTAAAAATTTTAATTTTATCCTCCTTGTGTGCTCTCGATCTCATATTTCTTTTCTTAACAACAATATAGGACTTCTGTTCTCTAAATTAGTCTCCTCAAGCTAGTAGGCGAACACAATAAAAAGATAAAGAAAAAGAAAAATATTTATCTTCAAAATTATTTCAGTAAAGTTTAGACATTTAAATTATAAATTAATTAATTAATACCCTCAGGCATTTTCTTTTCATTAAAAAACGGATGAAAGTAGTAAAAAACTATAGTAAAAATATCAATATTTAAAAAAATAAAGACGGAGAAAGAGAGGTGAGGAAAAGATGGGGAAAAAGATAGCTTAAATTATGTAAATAGTCAAAAGATATTTTTAAAAAATCAAAAGAAAACTCTATCAAATATTTTATTTTGATAAATATTTTTATTTTTAATATTATTGTAATAGTTTCGTGTAACAACTACAACTTATATTATACTAACTACTTAATAGCTCTTAGTAGCTTTTATAATTATTTTGAATAATTGTGATCAATTTAAAATATTTTTGATAAAATTTAAATAATTCTTTTCTACTCGTAGAGGAGGAACCAAGGCAGGCGAAGAACCCTAAAAAGATCCCCACACTCGTAGAAGATCGGTTCTATAAACGCCCAATTCAGCATTTGCATGGCTCTCTTCCTCGATCCATAGGTCCTTCCGCTCCCCATGGAGACCCTCCGGTCCAAGGATCGGTTGGTTGTCGAAGCCTTTGCCGAGTTCGATCCCGCCAAGTCCCTCGGACTGCCGCCCTCTGCCCCTCTCAAGATCCGTTCGCTATCCGTGTTCGACGCTTCCGAGTCGCAAACCCTTGTCTACATCGGCACCGGTGGCGGTAAGATCATCTTGGCCTCCTCGGTTCCCCCTTCGACATCGTCCGGCTCCGGCGTTGATTCGGGTAAAGGTGCGGTGGAATTTCTTCGATCGGTGTCAGTCGGGTCTGGTATCGTCGAATCAATTCGAGTTCTCTCTGAGATCGGGACGGTCCTTGTGCTCTCGGAGGGGTCGGTATTCTTGGTGGATTTGCTCTTGTTGCAGCCTGTACGGAAATTGGGCTTCTTGAAAGATGTGGCGGCTGTTGCGAGGAGTAGTCGGTCTTCGGAGGAGTCAAAATCGGGGCCCTTGAGAGATTGGCTGTCCAAAGCTGAAATTTTGAGCCCAGGGCAGAAGCTTTTTCAGAAATTAGGAAGCAGTATCAGGGCAAATGGCATAGCTTCCAGGATTTTGGAGCCTCAGAGAGGAGGTGATAGCTGCTTTATTGCGGCTGCTGCAGCAAAAAAAATTGTTCTTATGGAGCTCCTTGTACCTGGAAGCACTGATGTCAATTCCGACAGTGGCATTGTTTCAGTACGTCTCAAGGAGGTTCCAGGCATTGATGGGGTTAAGACAATGGCATGGTTGGGGAACTCAATCATTCTTGGTAATCTAGAGGGCTACACACTGTTCTCTACTACTGATGGCAATATCACCCCTCTGTTTTCACTTCCAGAATCTTCAGGACCACCTCAGCTAAAATCTTTATTGGGAAACAAGGAGGCTCTTATGTTGGTTGACAACGTTGGCGTGATCGTTAACAATTCGGGGCAACCAGTTGGTGGAAGTTTGATTTTCCAATATATACCTGACTCAATAGGGGAGATACCTTCCTATATTGTCACTGCAAGCGATGGTAGGATGGATTTGTTCAGGCGAAAGACTGGTGCATGTGTGCAGTCGGTATCATATGCCAAACCAGGTGCTGGATACTGTATTGTGGCAAATGATGATCAGGGCAGAGGAGAAATGATTGTGTTTGCAACACCTTATAAGGTAGGTAAGTTTCAAAAGTATAAAATGACTAAAAGCTTTTGTGTCCTTGGATAAATGTTAGTAAAAAGGGACATATTTTCTACTTTGTTATAATTGTATCTTCTAATCCATGTTTGGAAGAAATATTTTATTCTTTTTCTACATTTCCTCGTTCCCTTTGTGTTTATGTTGAATATTGGTTATCTTTACCTGTTACTGCAAATCTTGCTAAATATGACTGAAAACGACATGGACCTATTTCTTAATTTGTAAGGAAATGAGATATGAGAATTTTCTTGAATTATGTTTTCTTCAGGTCAAATAGATGCTGAGTGACAACATAAATAAGTTAGAAAAGCAAATGTTAGAAAACCTAACCAAGTACATTGGTGAGTTATGGGCTAATGAAGAAAATAAGATTAGTTGATTGGGCTACTTTTAATTTGAGCTTAAACATTTTGAGCTGGAGGTTAGATTTGACAATTTATTCAGTCAGCTCCCTTGTCTAAATAGATTATTACAATTGATAGTTCTAATTGTAGACATGATGAGGTGCTGGAAAGGGTTGTTTGTGTGATGGGTAACCACCATTTGGCCTCACATGGTGTTGATTAGTGATGATCCTGAATTATGAGTTGAACTTTGAGTCCTAGGATGTTAAATTTTAAGAATGGGAAATTGTGACACTTCACTTTAGTCATACATCTTGAGTTGCATGCCAATAAAGAAGCTGTATAACATAGTTTCAAAAACTGAACTGAAAATCGAACAGGACGAGTTCTGAGTCACTAGTTTAGTGGTTGGACCACTGGATCAGTTGATCAAACTGTATGCTGGCCTGGGCGTTGATTCGGCCAAGCCTAATGGTTCGAGTAACCTAAGTTGACTGGTTAAACTGCAAAACTATTAAGAGACAGACAACAACTTGGTAAACCACAATTATACATTCAAGTAATGCAACAACTTAATTTGAGTCGTTGAGGTCAATCTTTGGAGGGCGACAACATCTTGCAGCATGTAAAAGATTAAAGCATGTAAGACAGACAACTCGAACTATTAAGAGGTAGACACGAGATGAGATTTGTAGGGCTGCATCCCATTAAAATCCAAAGAAAAAAGCTAAGAAATTAATTTTATCAAGGTACAACGTACCCTTCATGCAATTGTTTTCATAATTTGACATTTTGGCCTCCATGAAAAGACTCGGGTGTTTTTTGAAAAACAACATGAGTTTTCTGATTTTCACAAGATAGGCGGTTGAACCATTCTTTTTTTCATTTTTTTTCTTATGTGATCTGTAAGTGAAATCAACTAGGAGAGCAATTTAGGTCCGTTTTATTTCCTGTTCTACTGCTGGATTGGTCAGAATTGAGTAACTATGCTTTATAAGTTTAGATGAGGGAACTAACGTTAACTGGGACTTTATTTGGGGCTATTGGTTGAGCCTGACAAGTCAATGGGTCATTATTTATCATATAAGTTGGTCATGATAGATTCCTTTGCTGGAGGACCTGGATTGGATGCTTCTCGGCTTTAAGAATACTGTTGGTAACTCTATTTAAATAGTGGGGACTGTCTAGATTGTAATGATTTTCAATGTAATTAATTTTCGCTTCTCTGATTTTAGGACTGACTCCAATATTCTAGTGCTATGTGCTAGAATATAAAAGTAAGAGCCAACATCCCAGATTCCCTTTTTTGCTATGCCTCTTCATCTCTCCCTTTATCTGTTTTTGTGTGTTTGTTTTGTGAGAGGAAATTTGTTTTTGCAAATTTCCTTCTGACACTCTTTTAAATGTACTCTGATATTCAGCAGATTAATAACATTTGATTTCAGCAGAAAAGCTTGAAAAGAAAGCTCATGCTTGTATGCCATACTAAATATAGTTTTAATACTGCAAGTGATGCATAAAACTATAGTTTCCTAGGATAATGTTTTGTATTATTTGATGTTCACTTAGAAAATTTTAAGTCTGAAGGTCAGAATTGCCAGCATGCATATTGGTATGATAGTAATTCTTGCCCATACTGATAGAGTGCAACAATTAAAACCCTAGCCCTAGTTTTCCAAGATATCAGCTAGGTAGTTTCAGTGGATTGTTTTTGTGTATATTAATTTAAGGATGGGATGGAGTAAAATTAATGGTTAGTCTAGGCCAAGTTTGTGAGCTTATAAAAAAACTAACAGTGTAGAAATTTTGGTTCTAAAAAAACAAGATGATAGTGTGCAAAACCATGTTGAGAAAAATGGCTATCTTGGGTGGAACCGTAAAGCCCTAAATTTCCATGTCAATTTCTTTGAACTACCCTCTACATTACTTAGAGTCTTATAAAACATAGTTTTTATTATCAAATGCACGGAAATAGTTTTTGGTTGACATTTGTAATAATCAGACATCTGAATTAGATTAGTGTAACCACTCCCTGAATAATCAGGACTCATGTTTGTGTTGTATACATGAGTTTTAGGTTAGCTGATGCTTGGCCCACTGCATAGTATATATGTGGTATGCAGGGGCACTTGCAGTCAACAACAAAAGATATTAAAATAATAGTTAAATTGATGTGAATATTGTAAATGACTAATATATATATCGAAGACTAAGAGTAAAGCATATTAATGATTTGAAACAAGTTCACAATCTCAAGTAAGCAAGTGATAAGTAAATTGAAGACCTACAATTCATTATTTCACATTGCTAGAAAACATATGGCACAATAGAATGCATAAGAGAATACCATATATCCAATCAAACAATTTGTAAATATGTAAAATCAAAGGGTTTACAGCAGTAACAAGTGAATAAGGATAATGAAAAAGATGATAGATACCTTGTCATGATGCAGAAACATTTTACATTCTGCAGCAATAGAAGAGGAGAAATTTGTGCGAGCTGCCTGGGCCTGCAGAATATTTTCACTTGAGTCGCTTGAGCTGATTAAGTTGTCTGTCTGGACTATTTTTTTTCCAAAAACACCCACCTGAAGTGGATTACATATTAAGTATGCGTTGTGGTCCACTATCAAAATGCCTAGGCAGCCAGCTGCCTTGGCCCCCTTTAGAACAATGCTTCTGTCTCATTACAAGGCAAGTCAAGATGATTTAGTTGTCATTTGTGCTCTGCTGTAAAACTTTCTACCTGATTGTAAGCTTCTATTTCTGCCATCTTTTTTTCAAGGGAATTCTATTTTTGTTAGATTCAATGGCGTCCTCCATAGTTAGTTTGAATATTTACCAATTAGCATATCTCTTTTTAATCGGGCTGTCCTTATTAAACCAAAAGTTTTTAATGAACATCCATAGTTTAAGAGACATCAAATTGCTTGAATTAAGTGAAGTGGAGTTTTTCATCATTTCTGTTGTGTTTAATGTATTTTTTCTGATTGAAATTCATTTGTCTTCTCAGGTCATTTGCTATCGTAAATTACCAGCTGAAGAACAGATTAAGAATTTATTGAGAAAGAAAAAAATTAATGAAGCTATTTGTTTGGTGGAGGAACTTGAATCTGAAGGAGAATTTACTAAGGAATTGCTCTCATTTGTGCATGCTCAATTAGGCTTCTTGTTGCTTTTTGACTTGCATTTTGAGGAAGCAGTCAACCATTTCTTGCTTTCAGAAACCATGCAGCCACCTGAAATATTCCCATTCATTATGCGGGACCCAAATCTCTGGTCACATCTGGTACATTCTGCTTATTTTTGCAAAATTTCCTAGTTGAACTTCTTTGAAATATTTCTTGAAGTAAGCCTTGATGATTAGGTTTTCTCTGTTAAGCTGCTAAGCAGTTGAGTCGGTGAGAAACAGTCATTTCTCTCCACCCTTCCTCAAATTCTCTTAGTTTTTAACCTGATATTACATTGATTGGACAAACACACACATATTGTTTAGTTATTCTGTATTGATTCTTTTTTTTATAGCTGCAACTCTGAATCTCATAATTTTTTTCTTCATGAAATCTTCTTTTTTTCATCATTGAAACTTTGAAATATTTTTTTGACTGATACTGATCCCTGGTCTGTTGTGCAATCCCAGAGCATTTGAATGGATGTCTATTGGAAAATTATCACAAACTCTAGTGGGCATTCTCCTTGTTTGCATGGTCTTGTTATTTGATTGCAAGATGCATTATAATGACCAAAGCCATATGGAGAGTGCAGTGGATAATATTTATTTAAACTAAAAAAATGTTTTATATCCATATTTATTATTATTATTATTGGGTGTCTAAATGTTGTCCTGTCTAGCATGGATGCAATCTTCTCTTTTCTTGTAGGAGGCGAGGAGCCTTAGCCCCTTTTACTGCTGTTAACATGAGATTTTAGAAGTTTAGTGCACAAGAGTCTAGAAAATTGGCTGGCCTATTTATTTTATTATGTAAT
Source organism: Curcuma caesia (assembly GCA_037834155.1). Lineage (NCBI taxonomy): Eukaryota > Viridiplantae > Streptophyta > Magnoliopsida > Zingiberales > Zingiberaceae > Curcuma > Curcuma caesia. The sequence goes on from JBBMKF010226433.1 coordinate 6,686, forward strand.
ATTTGATTAAAGATCCAACTATTGTAATATGATTCGAGTAACATGTATTTGTTGGGGAAGTAAAAAAATTCTGTAATAATGACACAATCATTATTTCCCGCATTTAATTAGTTTACATTATGACTAATTAGGCCCTTGACAATTCTTTGTTGCTGGGTTATTTTCAATAATCTGTTCAGCTCCTTGTGCGGCTTTATTTGCCAAGGACAACTATCTTCCCAATATCTTAAGCTTTTCAATCTCAATATATCAAGCCTTGTTGCAGGACCTTGTGATAATTCTTGACTGTCTGTTGTCCTTTGCATAAGCACTTCAGAGTCACTACTAAGCCTTTAGATAAAACTATCTTCTTCTTTTTATTCTTCCCATCCTTCTTTTCCACCTTTAAGTGCTACACGTAAATCTGCATGGTGACGGTGGATTGAAATGCCTTTGACACTATCATCCCTGTGATTGATGTCTGAACTTTTTTTAAAAAATAATTTTCACTTTGTACACTATCTGAACATTATTACGATACAACTTCCTTGAGCCCATATCTACAACCTTCTTTACAAAAAAAAACTGATTGGTCTCACCATTTCTAGGATGTGATTGCCGAAAACTCATTGGCATATACATGGATTGAATAACTACCTCAACTGGTTTTGCACATTAGAATTGTGCATTTAGCTCACACTTAAAATCATCCCAACTATCAGTTCACAAGCAGTAGTGTATCTCATTATATTATGTACAACACAATTTGACATCGCAATCAATTACATGGTATTAATGCCTATGGCTTCCTTTCGCATCCCTATTGATTCATAGCACATTGATTCAGTGCTTTGACATGGTGCAAGCAAGATTAAGAGCATCATTGTTTTCATCTTTGGCTTAAAGAGCTCCCAATTAACAATTTGAATAAAACCCTTTTCTCAAGACATAAAAATTAATGGGACTCCCTGGTATCTTTACTTTGTTGCTCATACCATTACTCGACCTTCATGACGTGGTTACACAAAAGAGGCTTAGACTGCTGAGAGAACTTCATCCTTGGCATCTGTCAAATGCTTAAACTTGTCATATATTATGCCTTCAACTCTTTTTTTTTCACGTGTCTTGTTTGAGGCAATGAGAGAGAGATTGTGAATTATTTTCTCTGATAGTGCTGCAGGGTTATTATTTCTATTGGACCCCACACCATAACGAGCAAAGTCACCCTCTCATTAAGTGGAATGTTCAATACAGACACGGTGATGATTTGGGAATAAGGAGCTGCATTTGCCAACCTATGTAGCATTACCCAAGGAGTATTTGCTCCATTGAATGGCTCTTAATCATAGAGCTTGTGCAAGCACCCATGCATACACACAAAAGATTTCAAGGCATTCTCTGTCAAAGTAGTACCTTAACTACTTTTCGCTAGGAAGATCAAACCTCTATGGCCTTTGAACAAATAAAAGCTTGAAACCAACCTACCGCTATCAGAATGATCGACCATAGTTCAATAGGGCTTGTCTTCTTGACATTCTCCCCTACACGGAAGACACTCATGTAAGTTAATCCTTGACATAGGCTCATATGCCCTGCCATGGGATTATTATTTCCATTGAACCCTCATTCATCCTCTCATCAAGTGAGATGTCTAATATGAATATAGCGATCACATCCTGCATGCACAAATACAAAATGTTCTATTGGAAGATCACACCTTTGTAGACCTTGAACAAATAATCTTGAAACCTACAACGGCAGACATGAGTCATAATAATAAATTCTTAGCTCTTATCATTGCATACCCAAAACATGAATAACCATAAAGTGTGTATTTGGTTATTCTAAGGGTTCGTTTATTTATTCTATGGGTGGTTTGGATATGCTTCTCTAAAGAATGGTTTGAGATCTGGTGGCCTAGTCAAAATGTATTGTTTTGATAAATTATCAGAACATGATATTGATTGGCCTGCACGAGTAATCTTTCCTATATGCCAATGAACGTCATGTTGGCCAACACTTGACATGTGTTGGCGCGCTACTGGCATCAATATGAATTCAAGTAATGGTTATTGTTTTTTACCTTTTATTTCTCTAAAATTTTAATTCAATTAATTATTTAAATTATATAATTTTATTTTTATAAATAAGTTTACTTCAAGATGATTATAGGAGTGAAACTTATATGAAATCATGAATTTATTGCAACATGTGGTAAAAAAAAGTGTAAATTCATTTTCAATTCAATTACTAATTGGTAGTCACTTTTAAACATGCTGGCATATTTTAATGCATTCTGTAGCATGTTGCATACTGGTACAATATAATATGAGAAATTTTAAATTTTAGTTTATTTGACCATTTGATTGTTGTAGTTTTTTTTACTTTAAACTAAGTGAAAAAGATATTAAAGGACTAAAACACGCTTAAATTCTTTTTAGAATGCTTAAATGGATATGTTAATGCTTACCAAGTGTCAGCACAATAAGTGAGGATTGGAATTCTAGCATGGAATGGTACTTTAAAGCTTGCCCCTAGCTTCTCTCTCTTCTTTTTTTTCCCCTTCATTTTCTTCTTTCTCAACTTTTTGACACTGATACACGCTGACGCTTGACATTTGTGTCTTGGTATGTAAAGTGTATCGGTCTAATCAACTTCTGTAATTTCAGCACAGTCCAAGATGTTAAACCTGGCCCCCCAAGTTCTTTTAGCATACAAAGCACTTTTAGAATGAGAAAGGTGCTTTTATAAATACATGTTTATTCATTAACCTAAAGATTTGTCTTTTCAAGTCATTTTCCCTTTGTAGGTGTGAATCTGAAAATTTGCTATCTGAGTGAAGATTTTAATAATTTCAAATGTCAATATAAATTTATGAAAGAATTTAGTGATATATTTATCTGATAATGTTCCCAATTGTGTGACAATATGATAGTTTACATTATTACATGAGTCAATTAATGAACTAATATAAAAATTAATTTATGGATGTCTTCCATCATGACTGAACATGGGACTAAGTAATATCATATGCATGTGTATTTGATTAATGACTTGTAACCAACATAAACAGGTAGTTCTGTCTTGTATGGTATATGGGTGCTTCTGTTTTTGTTTTTTTCTGAATAAGCGCACCATTGTCTATTATATGTCATCATCACAACATCAAAGAATTGAATTACACTCCATGAACTGATCACTCTTCATTTAATATACTACATCTTCTACATGGTAGTTATAATAATACGGCTTGTAATTTTCAGGTACCAAGGAACCGGTATTGGGGGTTACATCCTCCACCTGTACCTATTGAGGAAGTAATTGATGATGGACTAATGTCTATCCAGCGAGCTATATTCCTAAAGAAAGCTGGTCTAGACACAGCTGCTGATGAGGATTTTCTTTTAAATCCACCCAGCAAACCTGATCTCCTGGAGTCAGCAATTAAAAATATTATCAGGTATCTTGATGATGCTATTTCCAATGAACTGCTTTATCTTGTACCATGGACTTCTGATATAACTCTCAGACAGATATTTTTCCTCATAATTTAGGTATCTACGTATTTCTCGGGAGAAGGATTTAATTCCTCAAGTGAGGGAAGGAGTTGATACACTTCTGATGTATCTCTATAGGGCACTCAATCTTGTTGATGATATGGAGAAGCTTGCTTCATCTGAAAACTATTGTATTGTGGTATGTTTTATCCCATAATACATGATTTAATTCACTTGTGGATATGTCACTAATAATCTAATAGGTTATGCTAGTTTCTCTATTTTGTATTTAGCATATCATTGTCTAATAGTATTTTTTCTTATTGGAACAATTGTAATGATGAGTTGCTCTAAATCTCTAACAAATCTTTTCAGGAGGAGTTGGAAATGTTGTTAGATGACTCAAGGCATTTAAGGACACTTGCATTCTTGTATGCTAGTAAAGGACTGTGCTCACAAGCTCTCACTGTTTGGCGGATCTTGGCCAAAAATTATTCTACTGGATTGTGGAAAGATCATGCTAGTTTGGTAGAGAATGAAACCCTAGATTCTTCTATGGATTCAAGTTCCGGTCCAGTGATTGCTGCAAATGAAGCTTCAAAGCTACTTCAAGAATCATCTGACGAAGATCTCATTTTGGAACATCTTGAATGGGTTGTTATATTTGACATTGTGCTGAAAATTAGAGTCTATAATGCTGGACTTTTTGAGTTGTTTGTTAACACATTGTTGGTTGTTGCTATCTTAGATTGCAGATATTGATCAGGAACTTGCAATTGAAGTCTTAACATCAGAGAAAAGGGTCAATCAGCTTTTGCCTGGTATTTCCATGCTTAAACAAACTGGTTTCCTATTGTTTATTTTGTAGTTGCAATTAGATAGCTTCTCCTTTGTTAACCACACACTAGGAAAGTAAATAGGGAATCTATCTGTAAAGCCAAAGTCAGATTTTTTTTCATATTACCTCAGATATAGTCTTCGAAGTGTGAACAGTTTATTTGACAACCCAAAATAATGAAAGATTACTCCTGAACATAGTTCACATTGCCTTGGACCGGCTGGTGATGCGGTACAACAGTAATATTCAGGTCATTTAGTAAATATCTAATCCACTCTATGAACACATTGGGTGATTGCAATGGATCTCATGTCACGTTCATAAAATCTTGATGTCTAATTTATGTTTGATATTAATTGCATAAACATGGACGTTGAGGATTGGGATGGAGAGATTATACACCTCAAGTCAGTGATCAACTCAACATTGTCTGACCATATTTGAATAAAACATGATCCCAGCCATTTCAGGCAAATGGGATTACCATTTCATTTCTCTTGTGAAATTTTCTGCTAATTAACTATAGCAAATAAAGTGCAGATCTTTTGTGGTGATGAAATGTTTGGATTTAATCGTGCAAAAGTGTGACCATGTTGGAATGAGCACCAAGAAATGTTTGGAATGACCTTTAACGGATGTGGATTAACATGTGTTTCTTTTATGTTATAACAAATTTGTCTCATTGTTTTTTCCTAATAAAAATGTGATTCTCAATATTTTTCTAATTAACATAGGATTGTCCGCTTCTTACTTTGTTTTATAAACTGTAGGTGCTTCAATGCAAGATGTATGTGGTCACAGTAAATAGTTACTAGGTGCAGGTTTAACTGAAATTTGTTGAACATTTGGTTCTTATATGTATCTATAATTTCAATTTATATTTAAAAGGTCAAATGCCCTTGGATTTGTGTATTTGAGAGTCAATTTTGTTGTCAAAAAATTCTGACTCATTTGTGATTTTCTTGTTCTAGAAGAGATATAAATTATGGTAAAATATATGGTTTTTTTTGTTGCTATTTTGTTACTCATTATTACTGTATTTTTTTGCTAATGAACTTTGACTATTCCTTCACAAATATCCTTTTATTCAGAAAACCTCTTGCATGACATGCTTGCGTGCAGAACCTAAGCGTATTGTCATTTTGTCACCATATAAGGATCTAGGTCTCGTCCACATATGCAGACATGTCCATTGGCATCAAAAGATCAGTTTCCAATGTTTCTTAAATTCAATATAATAAGTTTATATAGCAGATTTGTGTATGTATGTTTCTACACTACACAGATTTGCACAGATGCTTCTTGCACTAATTTTTGTATAGTTTCTATTGTATGAACAATATATCAAATAAAGTGTTTTAAGTCTCTTAAATGTATTGATCATTGTAATTTTTTATATATTTGTTCTTTAAATTTTTTATCCAAGATAATTAGCACATTATGATTAGTAGGGATCATTAATTTTCTCATTATGATGATTGCAGAAAAAGTTCTTGCTTCTGTTGATCCAAGAAAGGTTGAGATCCATCAGAGGTAAAATTTTGCCATTATTCTTGAGCTCTTTTACTTATTTGTAAATGATTTTCAGTTTGAAGCTCTTAGCAACAATTACACTACTATTACTTTGTTCCCTTTTCAACTTGATATAAAGTCCCAATGTAATTTGTTCATCTTAATTGTACATCTATTGTGATTTATGCTGCCAACATCATGCACATGAGTAACTGCAGAAACTCTTTCTAATTTAGAAATAATTAAAGACATAGGTTTAGGATTCAATTTGAGGTGAGTCAGAGGATTAGGGTCAGGAATGGTTTAAATGACTATTGTGGTGGATGCACACATGATCAAAAACAGATGACTGTGGAATCAGGAATGTGAATGATTAGTTTATGTATCATTTGATTTATGTTAAATATAGAAATTTCCATGCCCTAGTTTAGTCTCATATGAAGAGTTGTAGATTAATGAAGAGTTTTAAAGCTTGGATAAGTAAACTATTATTAACATAAACTTAGACATTTAGGCTAGATTGACTGGACCTAATAAGTTAATTAATTTTGGGCAAGTCATTATATAATGATACCAAGTAGATCAAATCCGCATGACCAGGTGTATGGCATGGATTGTTTTTATGATGGTGAAGCTCCCATTGGATTTTACCTGCTGCCCATCAGGATGATTCTGAGCGGTGGATTTTGTGTTTTAGACAAACATGTCAAACCTTGTGTAGGGTAGATCATCACATCCTAGTGTCTTACATGGAAAGTTGTGGGCCAATGAGGGGAGTTTATAAGTTTAGATTTGCTATTAATTTGAATTTAAGCATTTTTGTCCGAGTTGTTAGATAATTGGTCAGTTCTGTTTATGCAAGTGATTACATAAATACTAGAAGAAAAAAAATGATTTAATACATGATGGTTAAATGTGAATGATGAATTATTAATCATATCTATGTAGATGCACCTTCATGATAAATTTTTTGTTATGATCAACCACCCACTCCATACTACAAAAAACATCTGTAAAGGAACTATAAATTGCTCGTGATTTCTCCATTTGTGAACGACTATGCCCTAGACTATATGGTCTGCATATATAACAATGAGTGTCATCAGCGGTTCACATCAAATCAAATTCAAGCAGAATTGGATTGCCTTCACTGGTTCACATGAAATCAAATCCAGGCAGAGTGGAATTTGATCCAATGGCCAAATACAAAAATGGTACAATATGTGTGAGCTTCCTATTTTAGTGTTAACTTTGAACTATATGTTTTTGGTTTAAGAAAAACTCATATGGTTGGTCATGTGCCAGAAATCATTCATCTGACCTCTGATGTCTTTCCAATGCTCTTTAAATAAGAGGCTGAGTCGTTCAGTTCTCTAACTCTCTTAACTTATCCTTTTGTATGCTTATTTCTCAGACCATAAAGAACATCCTATCATACGGCTATAGCCAGAATGACCGTTTGCTGATCTTGCTGCCATACAATGATGACCCTCAACTACAGTTATATTTTTTCCCCTTTCTCTCTCTACCTATCTCCAATCTCTTGGTGTTGGAATTCTTTGAACTTGGTCAGATCAAATACAGATAATATTTTCTATTACAAATCTAATCCAACAATCTGGTTTCCCAGTCAGACTACTGATGGATTTTGGTGCAAAGCTGAATCTCATGAATTGAACAACCACGTTAGAATTAACAAGCAAAATTCTGTAGTCAAAATGTTCTTTGGCCTGACCAATTTTACCCAAATTCTAGAGTTTTGTTTAATCTATTCATGATGCATTTTTCTAGGATTTAGGATTATGGATGAGTTGTTTTACTTATTCTTTTGCAGTTAATTTCTTGAACATCATGGTTTCAATTTGATCATTCTTTCATTCTTCTATAGCTGTTTCCTTTCTTGGATACTTTTTAGTTTTTTACTTTCTATTGTATTCTGATCTATTTTTGAATATTGCCTGGTTTCTGCTACCCTTCTCGCTAACAGAAAATATCTTAATGTAGTGCAAAAAAAGACAGACAAACTGAAGATGATGACTAGGTTGGTTTAAGAATGGTGGCCCCACTTTAGTAAATTATCTACATGTTTTTTGAGCTTAATATGTCTGCCCGTCATCTTGCTAAGATGCACATGTACTGAGAAGATTCTTCACCTGTAAAAGAGAGCTGGGAGTATAGAACTTATTTGCATTGTCGTAACTAGTGGAATTAAATGCTGTATCTCTCCTATTGGGCAATGATCTGAGCTTGGTTTAAAGTTGATATGATCATGGGTTAAGGGTCATAAGTATTTCAATTTGGCTCTTCTAAGCTTTTGGAAAATGACCATTCAATCAAATTTAAATGGAGTTTTAAATGGTCTTGCATTCAAATCTTGTCAGTGTCAGTACTTAAGAGTCTTTCCAAGCCTCAGTCAGTCGACATGAAGGCTATGGCATGCTAGTCTGCCTATGGACATGTGAGTGGAGTATTAACAAATGTAGATATTTGGACTGGGTCTTTTCCTAGAATTTTTGAGGTAAGCAGTCATCCAGGCAAATTTAACTACTAACATTTGATTGATCTAGGGCCTACAATTATTTGAAACATGAACCACTGGAGAGCTTTAAGACAATCTTGAACTGAATAATTTACTTTCCTCAAAACCTCAGAATTTTTTTATTCTTTGTTACCAAGAATGACAGAGCTTCTATTTTATATCTTTGATCTAGTCTGATTGATTGTATCCAATTTTTTCCGGCGCGACATCATGCAAGTATTATCTTTAATTGATTACAATTGCTCTTAATTATGTATACTGGATTAATTGTTTTCTTAATGCATTAGTTTATCAATCATTTGGTTAGATATCTGCAATGGTTGATTGAAGACCAAGACTGTGACGACACTCGATATCATACTTTGTATGCTCTTTCTTTAGCCAGAACTGCAATTGAAACAATTGAAATTGGCCTCGAGAAAAAAGGAAATGATTCTAGAAACCGAGAGGAGAATATCTCAAGCTCTCAACTTGTAGAGTACTACAAATATTCTGTGCGGGATAGGTTGCAGTTGTTTTTACAGGCTTCGGACTTGTACGACCCAGAAGAAATACTTGCTGTGATAGAAGGATCAGAATTATGGCTAGAAAAGGTTTTTTTCCTTTTTCATTCCTAGTTTTCATCTCTATTTTCAAATCAATGAATCTAGTGTTTAATGTTTTTTTCTGAAATATGTCATTGTCATCAACAAACGATGTTTGTCCCCAAGTATATGTGGCTCATTATATGAATCATATTGGGTTCTATGCAAGGCTATATCACTATCCTATATATCATTCTAGTTATATAATCTTGTATAAAACTTAATGGAGGAATAAGGTTCTGGTAGCTAGCCCAAATAGTTGGGACAATCATGGCCTCATGATATTGATCTACTATCCTATATATAGTTGTCGTAAAAAACTTGAATAAATTACTGGTTCAAAATTTGAACATTTTTTTTAATTAATTAAGAACCAACTGATATTGTTACTTCAGACTGTTGAAGTTCTTCATATTGGCATCCTCTTCCTATATCTACTTTACTCATTCCTGCCATCTTGTTCTCTGATCAATTTCACTAAAGATCTTCCAAGTACCACTGCGAATTCTGTCCTTCTAACTGCACCTAAGATTCTTTGTTTACAACTGTTAACATTTGCTTCTTGATTCTCATCTTCATCCTTCTTGTCGTGTGAATTAATTTCTCTGCACTACAGTCTGCTTTCTGTGATAAAGGACCAGTATAGAAATTGTTTTCGAAAATGTATCATGTGGACTTCCACAAGTCTCAGTTTTTAGGGAGCATTGTCTAAGATAGTTGTTGATTATCTGTCTTCTACGTACTTTGATTTAATTATTGCATGGCAGGCAATCCTGTACAGGAAGATGGGAGAAGAGACTATGGTTTTACAGATTCTGGCCTTGTAAGACTCATCTGATTACCTCATTTGCTACATATTCATTAAGATTAGACCCACGACCCCCACCTCTTTATTTTTTGAATTTTAATTTCTCTGTCATCACCTGAGACATGTTCTATTCTGCCTTGCTTAAGAAAGCTGGAAGACAGTGAAGCTGCTGAGCAATATTGTCTAGAGATTGGTAGAAATGATGCCTATATGCAGTAAGTTTCTCTTCCTATTAAATGCTCTTATCCGATTCAAGAAAAATTGTTCCACAACTATTATTATTATTTATTTGTTTTTTTTATATCAGGTTGTTGGATTTGTATTTGAATCCCGAAGATGGAAAAGAGCCTATGTTCAAAGCTGCAGTTCGTCTCCTTCATAATCGTGGTGTATCACTTGACCCCTTGCAAGTGTTAGAGGTACCACTAGCACTTCTTTTTTATGTCTGAAAGCGATAGCATTCATTCTCATTCTCAGTTAAACAAGCGTTCTGCTCCTATGGTACTGGCTTCATGAATTCACTTAAAACATGGGAAGCAATTGTAGCAACTAACAAAGCTTTGTTGTTAGTGACTCTAGATGGGGATCAAATTGAGCCTGGTTGCCTCCACTATTTATCTGCACTTCATAATTTTCCTGTCAAAT
>JBBMKF010226543.1:0-17086 GCA_037834155.1 Curcuma caesia
TGCATTAAATGTGATATGTTATATTGTATTAAATGGTTTGACACCTGGAACATGAAGTGTTCTGCACTGCTTACACTTAAATGACTGTCTAATTACTGTGGAACTATAAGTATTGAGTTGATTCTTAATTATTATAATACACTGTAGATTAATTTTGAAATGCTAGTTGCGAAGCAACAAGATATTCTTATTAAAGTTGTAAATAAATTAAAAAAACTCTTAAAATAAATAAATAAATTTATAATATTAAATTCATTAATCAACTAACTAAATTTAAAAATAAAACTAAGTTTGAACATTTGTATTAATATTCCGGTTCATTTTAAATTCAACTTAAGATATTTACTATCTCAATGACAAATAAAACAAATCACTTCACCAAAACATCTATTTCAATTCATTGTGCATCTTTTTTGCTTTCCAATTGTCCCTCCCACTTCTTTAAATCCCTCCTTGCACTGTTGCACACAGCATTGACGCTTAACAATCGCCCTAATTCATAAAGAGATAATCTCATATATAATTAAACCATTTCATTTTGTCATATCATTGTCACTTGAATTATCTATCCTAATATTTCTATGAACAAATAACTATACCACACTCTTTGCATTAACTATTCTTGTTTGGGTGACCAAACAATCGTGTGTTCTTAGTCATCAATAATATATAATATATAATTGGGAGCAACTTTAACATTCTGTAATTACGAAGATTGCATGAATACTTTCTCATAATTATCACCCCTTTCTTTAAAATCATTTTCATTTACAATTTTTAGTGTGTCTAGCTAATTATTATTATTATTATTTACGATTTATGAGAAATCATAACATGTCTCAATTACTAGAGATTGAAGATCTAATTGGTCATACTTTTGAATATTTTTTTTTTCCTTTTTTTTGAAAATAGATTTTTAGTGGTGAGCCGATGGGGGGAAAAGATTTTCCTGAATACAGTACACATAAATTCCCAACATTTTTATTAAGGAAACAATTTTAGTTATTATTATTATTTTTGGGTGGGGCCGTTTTGGCTATCGCACGGTTTCTCTCTCCTCCTCCACTCGGCCAACAAAACAACTCTTCGCCATCATCCCCAGCCTCTCCGCCGTCTCTCTATATAAGCTAAACCCTTCTCTCTCTTCCTTTCCACTTTCCAATTCTCGATCATCTCTCTTCCTCTCTCTCTTCCTCTAAATAGTTGCCGGAGCCTCGCTACAATGGCAGGCGCGGCCGTGGCCTCGCCCCTCGGCTCGTGGATTGCCACTGCGGCGTCGGTGCCCTCCTCCTCAGCCTGCGACCAGGATCGCCTCGCCAGGCCTCATCGGAGGAGGCTGGTGGCGATCTCCTCCCACTCCCCCCTACGAGGATCGAAGATCCAGGCCATTTCTAGTTCCTTCGACCCTTGTTTATGCGACTTCCGCTCCTCCGGCGTCGCCGCACTTCGTGCCGATGGCCGCATCTCGCTCCTCTTTGGGTTTCAGGGAGTCGAATGCAACCGAGCGCCGCGAAGAGCCGCCCATTACCGCGCCGCTGCATCTGGTATCCGCAACCGACAACACTGATTTATTTGATTGATTGATTTATTTATTCGATGTTAACTCGAGTCTATTGCTTTGTTATTATGCCATAAAATATATCTTGGCCTTCTTAATTTGTTGGATACGTTCTGAGAATCGCTAGAGAGTTGTTAACGAGATCTGGGTTTGTGATTGGTTACTGTACATGGAGTTTTGGGTACATGATTTGGTGTGACATTGCTTGGATGTGGAACTCCTGGCTACATTTTAACTTAAGGGTTTCAGTAGCCAGAATAATCCAACTAAGATTTGCTCTTTTCTTTGACATGTAGAGCAACTAATCAATTGAACTTTGCTTGCTTTAGGCATATAATTTCTCTTCCGTTGTTTGCACATTTATTTGAGTAGACTTTTGAAAGACTTGAATGTTAAACTGGATGCTCAACTAGGTTTGCCAAGGATTTTCAGATTTCATAGTTCTTCCAGTTCAGTACTTGCTATGGAATACTATCATGATTTTCTTCCAAAAATGGGAAATTCATAACTATGGCTTTAGGACAACGGGCAAGGGTTGCTTTATTTCAGAAGAGGGCAGACTGCATGTCAATGTATGCCAATTGCCTGATGGTCAAAACTTGTTAAGCAATGGAGAAATGAGTGTCATATTTGTTATAGTCACTAATATACTCTAACTGGGTTGCAGGAAAAACAATGGCTGTTGCCTTGGAACCAACTAAGGAACTTGGCGAGAAGAAAAGTAAGCATATGAAACAAAGGAGGGTTGTTGTGACAGGAATGGGCGTGGTTAGTCCTCTAGGCCATGATCTAAACGTCTTCTACGATAACCTTCTTGAAGGCATTAGTGGCATAAGTGAGATCGACACATTTGATTGCTCCAATTATCCCACGGTATTTTTCTCTTAAGCAAGTGATTTGTCAAAGTTCCACAATATATAGAAAGCAATGAACTAAAATATCTCAATATACTATTTTGAAAATTGGTTGGGCTGTAGGGTTTAAAACAGACTTTGTTAGGTTGCTGATAACAGATTATTTTGTAGAGAATTGCAGGGGAAATCAAATCCTTTTCTGCAGAAGGGTGGGTGGCTCCCAAGTTTTCAAGAAGGATGGACAAGTTCATGCTCTATTTACTTACTGCAGGGAAAAAAGCCCTAGAGGATGGTGGAGTCACAGAAGAGGTCATGAGCCACTTTGAAAAAACAAGATGTGGTGTGCTGATTGGGTCTGCAATGGGTGGAATGAAAGTATGTGTCTTAACATGCATCTGAAGCCCCTAAGAAAGTTCTAAGAAATTAATGATGTCTCCCATACCCTTTAAACAATTTCTCTGTTATTTATAGCATTTACATTATTTGATCTTCAAAAAATCATAGTCCCTTATATTTAAACTTATAGGTTTTTAATGATGCAATTGAGGCTTTGAGAGTCTCGTACAAGAAGATGAACCCATTTTGTGTACCTTTTGCAACTACAAACATGGGATCTGCCATGCTTGCGATGGATCTGGTCTGACCAATTATCCTTGCCAGAAATTGGAAGTTTGTATAGAAATATTTCAAATACTTCTAATTTTACCTTGGGATTTTTGTCCTTAGGGATGGATGGGTCCTAATTATTCAATTTCAACTGCTTGTGCAACTAGCAACTTCTGCATTCTAAATGCAGCAAATCATATCATACGAGGTGAAGCAGTAAGTTTCTCACTTCTTCCATTGTTTATTATGAAAGCTCAAAGTTCATGCTTCCATATGCTCTCCATATATTGCAGGATGTGATGCTTTGTGGTGGATCTGATTCTGCCATCATACCTATTGGTGTGACAACTCATCTTAAGGCCAACCACTTTCACATTATATTCATCACGTTAACTACATGGATTTTATTGTTGTTTCAGGGATAGGAGGTTTTGTAGCATGCAGAGCACTTTCTCAAAGAAATACTGATCCGACTAAAGCATCACGCCCTTGGGATGTTGTATGTCTATGCTACTTCATTTTTTTCTATCTTTGAATTTCCTGAATATCAGAAAGTTAGCTCTTGCTTTCCATTTTATTGGGTCTTTATCATGTTCTAGTGTTCCACACCTGTTCTGGTTTTACACAAAGCCACAAACTGTTCTTGTTCTGATATGATTACAGTAGTTAAGTAATCATGTACAAATATTTACTATTATGTTTTTATTCATGTAACTTTGAAGTCGTCATTGTCTCAACTATTTGGGGCTCAACTATGCTGAGTGGATCTTATCTCTGCATTGAACCTTTATGCAAAACTAGTAGTAATACTCAAATCAATTAAATGATTCTTTTTATATTAACTAAAGTTCTTTCTCTATCTCTTGCCTTTCCAATTAATTTAACTATTCTAATTATAAAACTATATCAGTCTCTAAATATGTCCATTATCATCTCAATTTTTTTTTCATTTTATCATCTCTTGAAGACACACCTATTTACTCTCAGATTGTATTTTACGAATCATCTATGGATCAAAATATATAGGAGGACTAGAACAGCATCAATGTTTATTTAGGATTATGTTGGTATAGTAGACAATGAATCATCTAGTGAACAAACATGATTAGAAATTTCTAATGAAGTGTTTAATGTTGTATATTTATGAAATTTGACTTATTTATTTAGTTATTATTTCCTATCTCAGATCCAGGAACCTATAGGTGGAACCAAGCACAAGTAGATAGCACATTCCTATCATGACTTTAAGAAGATAAAAAAGATACACACAAACATAGTGGGCTGCTTATTAAAATTTTGTTTTTAAGAAAATGATTTAAAATTCCAATATGTTTCAGTTTGCTTACAATATATCTTGGGATAATCATAAATATATAAAACCAAACTATCTATCTATCTATATATATATATATATATTGTATTATATTAAATTTGGTATACCATTTGATTTGGTTCAATTTGATTAGAAGTTTATTGATTGATTTGATTTGTTTTATAAGCTTATAATTAGTTTTGGGTTTGGTTTAGTGCAGATTATAAATTTACTAATTTCTATTTCAGTTTTATTAGATTTAAAAATTTATTTATTGGTTCAGTTGGATTTACAAGTTTATTGGGGTTCGTATAGTTTTACTTTGGAAATTTCATACATATCAGTTTGGTGTAGTTAGAACATTTTCTGATAAACTGATAAATTGAACCATACGTGTGCTTGGTGCTTTACCAAAAGAAATATCCTGGTTTGTGGCGTTGTAAACCTAATTCTTTGTTCTTGTTTTTAATGGTTATTAGGATCGGGATGGATTTGTTATGGGGGAAGGGGCTGGTGTGCTACTCCTGGAAGAACTAGACCATGCTAAGGTTAGAAGGATGATTCATTCATATTTTCAAATTCATAATTCCATCTCTTTTCTTTCAGCTGTCATTATTTATGTTTCCTTTGATCTTGCAGCAAAGAGGAGCAAAAATCTATGCTGAGTTTTTAGGTGGAAGCTTCACTTGTGATGCATACCACATGACAGAGCCACATCCTGAAGGTTACTACTCTTTTTGTTTGAATGCATACATGGCATGCTGCCTCTAGTGTCTATTTACTTATTCATTAGCATTCTAACGGCCATGTTAAATCAGGTACTGGTATTATTCTTTGCATAGAGAAGGCGCTATCAGAATCAGGAGTATCCAGAGAGGATGTTAACTACATAAATGCTCATGCAACATCTACACCAGCTGGTGATTTAAAAGAATATGAAGCTCTTATCCGATGTTTTGGCAAGAACACTAAGGTGTGTGATTTGAAAGAATATCAGCTCTTATATGTTGTTTCAGCAAGAACCCATAGGTGTGATATTAATATCATATGCATGAATTATGGAAATTGCAGCTGAGAGTGAACTCGACAAAATCTATGACTGGTCACCTGTTGGGCGCTGCTGGTGCAGTGGAAGCAGTTGCTGTTGTACAGGTAAAAATTTCTGGCTTTCCTTGTCCTTTGAAGTTTTACCTCTCAATCTCTCAAATTTTGTATTTGATGCTGAGCGCTTGTCAGATCGTATATTTAACTTTTACAAATTTTGTGTGGAGATGATGTTGTACCAACATGAACAAATGTCACATAGAGACAATAATTCATAAAATAGAACATTTTATTAAACCAAAAGTTTACAGAAGGGCTTGGGCTCTTTTAATAGAAGACTTAAAGAGCAACAGTTTTCTTAACTAGTTCTTATAAGAACAAGGTCTAATTTACTCCAATAAATATAACAAACCTTTTAAAACTTATTAGCAACTTTTAAAACTTTAAACTTGGAAGTAAAACTAACCCTAAAACTAAATACTAAATTTGTATACTGCATTATTCTCCCCAAGTAAAATTTAATCTTGGCGAATGAGAGGGAAGCAAGAAGATCAAACTTGGTGATGGTTAACATGAATACAAAGTAGATGGCCAGGAGGTGTCTTTAGGGAAGATGGCTGTAGCACTTGATGTTGGATCTCTAAATATTTAAGAACAATTTAATGAAGTTCATCTTCAATGATCCAATCGTCTATATCTGAGAGCTCCAATGGATCAAGTACCTCTTAGTGTTCCCATTGGAAGATAACACTGTTTGTATCAATTACATAGTCAAGGGAAGAATGCGTACCAAAACTATAGGAGCATGATCTGTGGCAAATCAATAGTCAAAGGAGATGACTCAAATGCCCCTCAACATGGGTTGTCTATTGTCTACATTGAAAATTGGATCAATGTTAATTTTGACCGACATATCCATAACATATGTGTTAGTGTAAATTTTTCTAGCCATAAGAAAGGACCAAGTAGGATGGGCTTGACATTTTTAAAAGAGCTTTAGGGGAAATGTTCAAGGCAATGTGAACAAAAATATAATCTCTTATATAATACTCTATCATTGTCAATTTTGGAGTGTTTCATTACTCTAGTGAACAAAAGCTAATATAGTCTCTCTGAATATCAGCTTGAATCTCTCGAATGTGCTAAACAAAACTCTTAGCAAACTCAAAGGAGTGGTAAGTGTGACATGTAGAAGAATCATATCAATAGGTTGATGATCTTTAGACCTATAGATGACTTCGAAAGGGCATCTAC
This sequence comes from Curcuma caesia, assembly GCA_037834155.1. Lineage (NCBI taxonomy): Eukaryota > Viridiplantae > Streptophyta > Magnoliopsida > Zingiberales > Zingiberaceae > Curcuma > Curcuma caesia. The sequence goes on from JBBMKF010226543.1 coordinate 6,629, forward strand.
CCTATATTAATTTTCAAAATTATTATAGGAAAATTTGACAGCAAGTAAAAATAAAATCTTAAATCCTTGATTTCTTAAGCACATTTGAGCCCATCTTAAATTTTCATTTGTTTAATTTGAGAATTATGATATAATTATTGTCTCTTGTACATGCAGTTACATTTTAATCTTTTTCCTTTAGCAAGTTTAGTTCTTCCAATTGAGAGGATATTTGCAATGTTCCATAAAACCTTTTTTTTGCTAGCATACTCTTCCAAGATATAGGTGCTTTTTAACTCACTCTGAAAATTATCTAATGTGCTTTTCAATAGTGAGTCCCTTCACTTTGTTATTGAGAACTACCTATTTTTGTGTTAGAGACTTCTGATTTGGTTCAGAATTTTAATTATGGTTGTTTGAAGAACAAATAATTCTTGTACACCCCTGAGTGGGATATATACCAGTACAACATGCTTCTAAGGTGACTAAGAATGTGGATTGTGTTGTAAATCCTTGCACAGATATATATCTTTCCTCTATAGATTAAGATCATATGGCTTAGCTTCGGAGGTGGGACACTTACATATGACAAATAGGTCTGTTTTGCATTCATGCTGGTTTGGAAACATGTCATAAATGTTGCATAGTTCCAAATAGTAGCAACTGAAGGGAAAAGTTAATTTGATGATGGAAAGAAATCTTGGTATTACAAAAACTGCCACTAAAAATGGTGTGTTTGTATAAATTTCCTCATATATACAAAAGCCTAGCAAAGAACTTTGTGCTTCGCTAGAGCATTTTCATTGGAATTCATGAGATAGTCGAAATCAAGTCAGCACTTGCTTGAGCAGGCATTAGATGTGTCAAAACCCAGGTGCATTAACAGCTCTAGTTGCCACAATTTGTTCATATTGGACAGTTTGCTATTTTTGGATGATAGCCTGTACTTCCATTTTTATTGCCTTTCTTATTGTATTAAGTCCTCCCTTAGCGCTGAACCTGCAAAGATTGTGATATTATTACATTGGATACATCTGGAAACCAGATTGTCTGAGGATGTATACCAAACAGGCTCTTTATCACACATAAGTTCATATGACATTGTTCTCAAAAAAATCAAGAAAAACATGTAGTTTTCGTGGTTTGGGCTATCCTAACGAAATTTTTCAAAAATATGCCCCGTCTTTTCTTTTCCTCAGAAATGTGCCTGGAAGATGCATAGATAATCATGTAACTTAAAATGGTTTATACTGAGAAATTTGTGGTTGCTTGTTCCTCGAACTTTTGACAGATCATGTATCATGCCTCTGTAGCTTTCTTCACTGTTTAAACATTACTCTTGGTCATTTTGCAGACTATTCGAACAGGTTGGGTTCATCCAAACATTAATCTGGACAATCCTGAGAAAAGCGTGGTATGTTTTTTAGAGTAGAGATATGACACTAATCTCTAGTGCCTTAGGCGACATGTTACCCATCTTCATTACTAAACATTGAATGTGGAGTTTCTTTTTTCTTAATTCAGGACACGAATTTGCTAGTGGGTCCAAAAAAGGAGAGATTAGATGTGAAGGTAGCACTATCTAATTCCTTCGGCTTTGGCGGGCACAACTCATCCATCCTGTTCGCTCCCTACAAGTAATCATAACTCATGACTTAAAGCAAATGTTTGAAAATGTCTGATAAATAGCCTCATATATTCTCTGTACTGTAGGTGCATTCTCGTTTTTTATATTGTTTAGAAGTTATATATGCTGGGTGATTTTTCATCTTTTTCCTGTATTTAAAATGCTGGGCACTGTGCTTCGTTTTATACGGTAGAACACATTGACATGTTTCCTTGGACTAGCAGTGAACACATTTTTCATCATTGTTCTTTTGTTGCTAAAATTTTTTCTTGATTTATGACACACAAGTTTTGTTTAATGATAACTTAAGCATTTCATAATAGAATAGTAAGTGAATACAATCGAAAAAGTATACTGAAGAAAGGGCAATGTTTTATGACCTGGACCAAGGTGACTCGAGCCCTGCTCGGTTAATCTTTTCCTCTCCTAACACCACTACATAAGAGTCCTATAATATATCCAATCTCAACCTGTTTTCATGAAGATAATCTTAATCTTATAAAAATATCATGTAAAGAGAACGTTTTCCGTGCATTCTCTTCAATAAAATTCAATTCACTAGTTGTTAGATGACAAAATGGCTTAGCTGGAGTTGGAAGAGCATGTTCCACGAGTTCATAGGAAATGAGCCCTATGAGGATTAAACAATGTGCTGCATGATCACACCCTGAGCAAATTGGCAGATTAGTTAGCCCACCATTACTTTGTATTTAAACAAATGGAGGAGGTTATAATTGATAACAACATCAAGAAGCTGAAAACTTGGTCAAGATTCCTATCTCAATGAATTTTCAATCATGATATTAAATTTTCAATTTTGTGCATTAAATTAGATGCAAACAAGTCCTTAGTGTTCAATTTACAGTTTGTGAAAATAAACTAAAATTATTTTAAAAGTTTAACAGATTGATTCTTATAATTTATTCTATCTTTGTTTCCAAAGTCTTTTAAAGCTTTATTTCTTAATTGATGGATTGAGATTTCACATCCAATCCAATTGTGCAAGATTCCCAATGTCCACCACATGACTTGCTTCTTTGAGAAAAATAAATAAATAAATGGCCACCAAAAATTAAAGTAATATTTATTTTTCTTTATGTCATTTTCACTTTCTAAACTTTTGTTGATGCCTTTGGTTTTCTTCCGAAACCTTTTAATGCCTTTATTTGTCGGCTTTATCCATCATCAATCCTAGTATTTACACATACACTATATATGAATTTTAAAATAGCACGTTAAATTTATTTTTGTTAAAAAGCACTCTAGATTTTTTTCATAACTTATTTATTTATTTTTTAAAATATATTTTAAATAAATATTTTTAACCTTTAAATGTTGAAAATGAATTTTTTAAAATAATTTTTTCCTTAAAAAAATTGGACAGTTGGGCCCCAATCCGGGTCGGTTGGCAGCGGTCGACATCTCTGAGCCCATAGATAGGCGCATCCATCGAAGGAGGCTGGCCCACGCGCTGGCCCACCCGTGTCACGTGGCTCGGGTCTAATGAGACGTGATGCATAGAGACTCACGAGATCGACGCGTGGTACGCAGGTGGGTCCAGCCTCACACGTCATTGCGATGTCCTCATCTCGTTATATCGTGGGGGCTTTAAATGACCAAAGTGCCCTCCGTTTCTTCCGATGCAATCCGAGCGTGAGAATGAAAAACCAATCATGTCGCCAGAGGGCAATCGACGCGTGTAGGTCGCTGTACTGCGGTCCCGCCGTCCCGCACTACCACAGCTTCCGGCACTGCGACATCTCGCCATCTCCCGGTCGCCATCGAGATGGCTCCTCGCCACGCCACTCTCCCGCCCCCAGTTTCAGTCTTAACCGTCGATCACTTACTTTGACGGTCTGGATTTTCTGACGCTTCCGCCCACCTGATTTTTCGGAGACCCTGGTTTTGTACAGCCAATCATCGACGATAAATAATCACCCGCTTTGATCCCCACGAACAGTAAAAAAAAGGGTTAACAGATGTTGGGATGGGAAAAGGACAAAGCTAGACAAATAGGAAGACGAAGTCTTTAAAACAGCGTGCAGGAGCCCGAGTTCGTCCCCCCTTCCCCTTCCGCCTCCCCAATCCTCACTCTCCGTGCGTCGCCCGATCGATCGAGATGGTGCATCAGGCCGAGCCAATCGGCCGGAGGTGGTGGGATCGCGACAGCGGCCGCGTCGGCCTCGGCATCGCCGTGGCCCTCGACGACGACGCCGGACCCAGCCGCAGGAAGCTCCACGCCGCGGCGCCGATGACGATCTGTTCTCCGAGAGCGAGATGTGGCTCCTCCGTCCCGACCGGCCGCGCTGGGTTTACTGTGGGGTTCTGCGGTGGAGCGAGGGCTCAAGTCGGCGACTCGCCGGTGGCGGTCGCGGAGGAGTATTGCGCTACTGACTTCCTCAGTAATTGCTACGCGTGTAGGAAGAAGCTCCACGGCGAAGATATCTTCATGTACAGGTTGAAAATTCTCCCCAAATTTGTGATTCTCCCGACAAATCAGATCTGTTGCCGTACCGTTTCCTTCTAACCGATGCGCGAATTTTGATTCCGTAACAGAGAGAAGGCATTCTGTAGCATGGAGTGTCGTTACGAGAAGATGGTGGCCGACGAGTACCAGGAGAAACACAGCTCAAAAGCCCGCAAACGATCGCCGGAGATCGCCAGCTCCCCCTGCTCCGGCGGCCAACTCTTCTTCACCGGCATCGTCGTCACATAATTACATACGCAAAAAACTGGGCGTGTACGACAGAATCAGACCCAGGCGGCGAGAATCGAGATCGGGCATCGCTTGATGCGTTGATAGATATAAACTTCTCAATTTTGAATTAAGATTAGATTAATGTTTTGGAGTTTCAAAAGGAAACTACGATCAAACGAGAACGAGATGAGTTGAGACTGTAATATCTTTCTCCACCTGTAATTTAACATCTTGAAGTAGGCTAAGTAGCTACAGAAAAGTTCATAGATCTTTTCCTGAGAAAATAATGATTCCTGAAATGTTTATTGCCATCATAATTGTGCAATATTAAACTAGTGAGGATCTTTTGTTGAAGTCCAAGGTAGGACAACAAGATCACCATCTTCGAGACTGACAGTTTTGGCACAGACTTATTTGATTTCATTTCATCTTCCAATATTCTTCCATCTCCACTACTGTGCCTTTGAGATTGGACCACTGAGATCACTTTTATAGATAATCAATCTCTGTTAACGGATGAATGAAACATGAATACTATTTAATTAAAATGTGGATGGCTTTCATTTTAAAGATCGTTAGTGGCATTTGTCTTACTTTCCTCAAGCACAATTTTCTTTTCTTTTTCAACTCTTTCCTCTTCCTAATCAAAGTAATATTAATTTTATCATATATAAAATAATTTAAAAGATCATTTTATAAACTCTACTATATCAAATTTAATAATTTAGAACAAAACAAAAAAAAAAAACAAAATGGTTCGCTTCTTTGTTTCCTTGCATTTTACAAAAACTCTTAACTATAAATCATTGGATTATGACTTCCCATTTGACCTAAATGATAAATTTGACTTCAAATTAACATGAATTGCTGACTTCTGTGAGTTTAGAGCACTGAATCCATAAGTCAAAAAATTATTCATCTACAACACATGAAATATATGTAAACATTAAAAAAATGTCAAAGTAAAAGATTATAACAAGATTAAAGTTATTTAATATCTTCATCTCATTTGTTAGTTTTCTTCTCAAATTAGCATTATTATACACATACTTTTTGATAAAATCAAGAGTTTTCAAATGCAGGGGTACTATGTTTTGACATTTGAATACGATCATATTGATTGCATTGATTGAAACAAAAGCTTGCATGAAAATTCTAAACAAAGTTCAAATCTTAAGTTGTATTGAAGTTTCAGTATTTAACTGAAATGATACTATTTTGGTATCACATCGATATTCTGATATATGATGTTAATGGAAGATTGAAGATTGAAGGGAAAAAAATATATTATCTATATTAAGTGGTATTAAATTTTGATAAACTATTAAAATTATAGGTTTCAACCATTTTGTTTGGTATGATGTGAAATTTTGAACCACGATTAATTTCAAACTATGATTAATGATATTCTAATATTCTTCAACCCTTTTTTTCTTTGTTTGAACTCTTTTCACTCTCTACTTTCTAGCAGCGTGCGTAGGATTAGACAAATATCCCACCGCTACCAATAAGCCTTGGAACACGTACAAGTGATTTAGTTAATTGACAATTGGTAACACACTTTTGAAATTTGGAATCAAGAACAAGTTCAATTAAACTAAAGTTCACTCCCTTGAAGTTACCATAGCACGTGAAGCATTTGTTTGCACATATATATACTTTGAAGTACAATGAAACTTGCTGCAGAAGGTACAAGACTAAGTTAAAGTAGCCTCAGGGTCACGATGCAGCGGTTAGACCCTTTAATAGATAATCAAGCATCTCAAGCTCGAGTCTCAACTATGACGCACTGTAAGAAATTCTTCCTCCAATAAGAAGCCGTTTGGATGGGCTCGTGAACGTTTTCTAATTTACCTGGTGGTTAGTGGAAAATTTCCGCGGGACCGAATTAATTACCTCTAAATTAGTCCGTTTAAGAGCTAGATACATGATGCTAACTAAGGGGTGGTAGTTGAACTTAGAATTTGCAATTCTCAATCTTAGCAATCTACTACTATTCGCCTTTATACAGAATGAGACTCTTGTCACACACTCCACCCATCCCATCCGATTAATTTGCTAGTGAACCCCATACTATCCAAAAGCTTTTGGGCTAGGCGAGTATTATCTGAAATGCTAGCTTCTCCCTTCAATAAACCTTGTTTGTGTCGGATCTATTATGGAATTCAAAATCTAGAAATAATTTAAGAGATGACTATATAGATGACATTGCAGAAAAGTATAAGTCTAAAGTCCTCCACTTTTTGTGCATGACTCACTATTGGCACTAACATGATTTCCGTGTGATTTACTTGCCTCAACGAGGACTCAGTTGTGAAGGATTCCAATACAACTTCCAAGAAATGCATTCCAACAAAACATGAAGAATATCCATCCGGTCCAGAGGACTTGTCATCTGAATAGGATTTCCTTGGATCTCCTATTTTGTAACAAGTTTGTTGATTGCTCTTGCTTAGTGTAAGGTTATATATGGTTGCAATGGTTGCCACAGCCTGGAAATCAATCTGCTCAAAGTTTCCACCCCCAACAGATTTAGATACTACTTCACGAACTCAGCAATAACTTCTTGTTGGGACGTGGTCAGTGTACCATCAACTTTGCAAACAGAGACCAAATGATTTTGCTTCATGAAAGAATTTGGTACGTCTATCGTTGTTCTTGATGAAACTATTTTTAGCCTTTTGCTGGTAGAATTATCTTTTAGCTTCATTCAGCACGAGTACCTTCCTCCTCATTTCTGTAGATGCATCCCACAGTCTTTGATATCAGGTTCTGCTTGGTATTGTTGTTGGATTTCCTTCGGCGTTAGTTTGCTGAGATGTGTGCGCAGTGCCCTTTGTTCAAGTGTTTAAGGTTCCCCTTAAGTGATTTCATCCTCGTACACAAAGTAAATTGTGGTGTTGTGTATAAACTTTAAGTCCATTCTACTTAGACCAACTTCAAAAAATCCAAATGTTTAGTCCCCATGTTGAAGAACTTAAAAAGAGGTTCTACGTTTCCCCTCCGATTGAAACAATTAATGTCATTACACTTGATGAATGATCCGAGAGGCATACGGATGGTAGAAAGTGTTTAATTTCATGATCATCAAATCTAAAATACTGTGGAATGTGTTTCAATAGCAATGACCTACCAAACACAAAATACTGCATTCAACACTTCCTCCCTTTCCTTCTCACTATGGAATCAGCCACCCACTTGATTGTATCGAATATGAACAAGGGACTTTCCAGGAGTCACAAAGTTGTAACAGCCATAGCCTTGCATGGTGTTTCGGTCAAATACCGCGGATGGTTAAACCACCAATCAGCCAACAGTCCGACGTGTGTGACCTCCTGGACGAGCTCAATGAGGAAGATGATAAGAACCTGAAAAATGCTTCAGAAAGAGATTAGACTCGTATCGGAAAGTCTTGACAAGTCACTCTGACGTTTAAATTAGGGTTATTTGGAAGAAATGGAATGTAAACAGAAAAGAAGATGATGTCAGAAGAGTTTTCCGAGTGGAATATGGAATAAGACTGCGTATTAGACTTTTTATAACTCACTAAGAGCATCTTTACATCTGACGGGATGATGTTATTATAAAAACCTACGAGGGAATCAGATTCGATAGTCGTTTTCTTTTGACCTTACATGCAAAAAAAAGGGCTATCCGAGGGGATTAGATCTGACAACTTTGTAACCGTCTGTTATTCTTGGACCGTCGTATGCCCGTGAAAATATTAGACAGTGATTCACAGAAGATATAAAAGTAGGATTCAGGATATAGCCAGTTGAGGTGGTGTGACTGAGATGAGATGTTGGAGGTCGAGGTTGAGACCGAGATGGTCAAAATCGAAATGATCAAGATAGAGAGGGTCGAGATTGAGACTGACTAAGACCGAGATGGCCGAGATGAGACTAAGGACTGAGATGACCGAGATGAGATTTGGGATTGAGATGGCCAAGATAAGACTGCTTTGGAGGTCTGAACGAGATTAAGGACCGAGCTCACACTAAGATTGAGGTGTGGTCAGAGTTGGAGGTGACATCTATTTCACCCGAGTGGGATCAATTCTTCCGGATTCATATGGACTAATCCTGTTAGTTCAGCGTGAATCAAAACTCTTGCTTGACTCTTGACTATTATCTTAGGAGGAGCTACATCACCTATGGCACCTGCATCACATGGAAAACGCATCAAGAAGTAACCAATGACGTAGTATCGCCATGTATCCTCCACTTTGTCCAAGGACTGCTCTGGGATCTCGACTACCTTTGATGCGATGTGAATCTCCTTTAAGCCTATACCACCTTGCTGTTTCCTATTCTCTTTGAACAGGTTCAACCATGAGCCTAATCCAACCTTCTCTATTGTTTTGCCCATCACTTTAACAGACACGTCTTGTGCATCTTACTGTTTGCAGCACCGGACGGTTCCATTCTCTCCTTCATTGAATCTGAAAGTTTCTGTGCTTGTATCCTCCTCCCCAAGGGCAACAAAAATGCTCGATGATTCCTTTAACTCATTGCTTCTGTCTACTCCTTTGGATTCCACCTGCAAACCTTGACATCCCAATTCCTTTTGTACGCCAGCATCCAACATTGGTGGAACTACAGGCGCCCTAGCAAAAGCCCTTTCCTTTCCCATTGATTCAATATCACCTATCTGCAACAAGAAAGAAACTATCACGCTGGCCTTCATTTTGAGTATCTCTGTTCTTCCTACCTTAGGGGGCACCTACAACAACCTGAGACAACCTCCAGGTTTCGTAGCAGTCTGGCCTCCAGGTTTCAGTTGCTTCTTCACAACTTTAATTGGTAGGCTGATCGTAGTCACAAACTAACAATCCCAGCAACTCCATACTTCAAGAACGTACATCTCCAAGCGTAACTTCGAGTACAACTTGAGACCCACTCCACCACCTCTCTCTAACTTAACAATATTATTTTTTTTTATAAAAGTACAAAATTAATATTATTCATGTGTAAGTTGAAATTAACAGCCTGGATCAAGCACCTGCCCTTTATTCATATGTAAGTTAAAAAAAGATTACAGAGAGAAGCTCTCACTAAGAAATAGCCTCCCTCTTGAATTCATTAGCCTATAAGCATCAATGAACATAAAAGATAATGGAGGTGTCCTATTTTATACTTGCTCCTAGTTCAATTTGCCTTGGTACCTTTCAATGTGGGAATATTAAAAATAAGATTCCTCAAGCTTCAATACAAAAGAAAACAAGGGTAATCAATCAATCAATTGGATGAATTCAAGCCACATAACATATCATATTAACTATGTAGTTATCTGACATTAATTTAATTGAATTAGTTATAAGATTACATATGTAATTAAGCCTCAGCCGAATTAAAATGTGGTTCTAATAATGTTGATGTGCTTTATCATGTAATTGTTTGAGTCGAGATGGAGAGGAATATTAATCCTTTGGCTTGGTATGGATAATATAATTAAGAAAGATACGACTTAAACAAATCCTCTACTCCCGTAGATCATTAATTCTTTCCTTTGAGCCTCTCGTAAATTAACAGGCCACAGCTCAAAGTCATACTTTCATAAATCAATTGATATCATTGATACCCATCAACATCACATGGCCCACTTATTTGAAAAGTGTAAATATAATTTTACTTCTATTTCAGCCATGAACCCCTCGTCTCAGTAACATTTGAAAACTTGATTTGATAGGGGTGCGCCAGGCCTGTGTTGTAGTGCAACACACAGGCGACGCTTGAAAACCCCAGCAGCAAGCTACTGTGATGGGCTCTCCCCCACTTAAAAATTAATTTAATATCATAGTGGGCCAATGGCCCACGTATCAGATATTAAATTGATAAGAACAGATACTACACTTGATCTTAGCCAAAAGGCCGAGAAAGGTATGAGTTGCTACATCAAACTTGGTCCTGTTTTATGATCGCTCATTGTACAATTTGGATAATTGCTTCCGATGTGGGACTATTAAAAATAAGATTCTTTTTATTTCTCTTCAGCAATTCAAGGGAAATGAGAGTTAATCAATCGGATCAGTAGAAGCGACATAAATAACACATTATGTTTATAAGATCTGAAGGCTCAGATTTCATCAAAATTAAATTAAATATAAATGAATTAAATCTGTATGTTGTGCATGTGCCTCTGAGTGTGTAAATTT
>JBBMKF010226652.1:0-17085 GCA_037834155.1 Curcuma caesia
TAGGGCAGATTGATTTATCAAATTGATTCATCTGGTAAGTGAATCAAGACCGTCTAATTAATTTCAGATTAATTGGATGAAGTTTGGGAACTCACGATTTGATTTTCGAATGGAATATGCATATTCTTTATTTAATGAAAAAAAATTATAAAAAATAACATTAAATATTATTATTTTAATGGATTGAACTACCATCTGATGGAGCGATTATGTTGCAACTCATGATTCTAATACATAGATGGAACATGACTCTCTACAATGATGTGTTAATCGTAAAGTCGATTGTTGATTGTCTCAATACGAGTACTTTTCAGATTTATCTCGATGACCGATAAAATTTTTTTATAGAGTCTAATTGATCACTCTTAAGATTAATTGATTTAAAAAATTAAAAATCTAGATTAAAAAAGAAAGAAAGTAAAAGAGTGTCCTATTGCACTTGCATGGAAGATCATGTAAAAGGGAAAGTCGATAATATGAGTGCGCCAAAGGCATGCTTTCCCAACTCACAAGCAAAGAACCTTCTTTAACGGCTTCATAATTTTCATATCGGATATTCTCACCTCTCCCCCTCTTAATTTAACTTCTTTTGTAACGTGCCCTTCAAACTTATAAATAAAATCACAGAAATACCTCGATAATTTTCACTGCTCTTGCCAAGGGGCTCTTGAGTGATTCTTAAAATTCTAGAGGATCTTTATAATAAAAGTCTTTTATGAGCCCACGGAGGATAAAGTAAATTTTCTTTAGTAATGTTCATTCTCCAGAGGATGATTTAAGAAAAAACAAAGGTCTATATTTATTGAAAACAGATAAAATGACTAAAAAAAATTAAAATTTCAGAGGTATTTTAGGACCCTTAAAATCTAAAAAATAATATTCTTAGAGTTGGTCGGGTTATCCGAGTTCAGATTGAAAATTTTCAGATCGAATTTGGATTCGAATACCCGATCCAAACTCATCCAACACATCCGAATTGACACCTTTAATTGTTTTTCCCCTCCTAAATAACAGTTGAATTATATTATTCATGGGGTTCCTGTCTTCCTTTTCAAGCTTTAGCTTTACAGAGCAGTGTTCTAAGTGCTACTTTAAGGATTGGCATTCTACCCAACGCACCAACGGCCACACTAGTGTTCAGGGCAACCAAAGTGACTTGGTCAAACAGGCACAACCAACTGATGGAACCAACCATGGTGCGGTTGTTGAAGCGAACAGGTCAAAAGTGGCGAATGACTAATCAGTTAGGCCGACTAAGCCGCCCGACTCGAGATCTATAGAATAAGACAAGTAAACCTAACAGTCAAGTGAACCAAGAAGATCTAACCAAACAGGGGAGGTAGACACAATGGACTGAAGCAATTCAAATAAACTATAAGAGAAATTTGAGTCTCATTTAGCATTTTTATCAAAGTAAAAATAAGAAATCCAACTGACCTTTTACTTCATAACTTGTTCTTGTTCTTCATCCTCAATTGCATTTTTATCAAAGTAAAAATAAGAAATCCAACTGACCTTTTACTTCATAACTTGTTCTTGTTCTTCATCCTCTAATTGCAATTGCTGCCGACTGGTTCCTGCAAGACATCATAATCCATCATCAATGTTACAGCAATCTTCATTAGAGGAAACATGTATTCTGTCATAATACCTATACCTTCCGATGGCAACAACACCTATTTTCGAAATGAGAAACCGAACCGAAACAATCCACGAAGCTAAATTCACACTATGAAATCTCAATGTTTTACAATGTTTTCTATACACAACACTGGCTATTGGCCATAAGGAACACTGAAAAATCTATTGAGCCTACCAAACCATCCTTAGGAGTCGAAAACTTCGGGTTCATTTCCTTGAGGTTTCTTCAGCTTGGCCACAAGGACCCACATGTTTTCTAGTTCATTTTCTAACACGGCTTCCTTCTGTTTGGATTCCTCGAGTTTCTTCTGCATCTCTGCTTCTCTTTGCTCCTTTTCGAGAAGGGCAGCTTCTAGCTCTCTTTCGTAACTAGCATTTACTTCTCTCTTTATGGTGGTAGGTTCGTGCCGCTTTATGTGAGGCTCCCTTTTAGTGTTCCTTGGTACACTGCTTGCTCTTCGCTGACTGGAGTTTCTCGTAGAGGCCAATTCAGTAGCCAGTCTCTCATTGTGTTTCATAAGTTTTGTGACTTCCTCAGATAATGCCTTCAATTCCACACCGGCAGCTGAAGCCAACCCTTTAGCATATGCACTCTCCTCTGCCAATTTCTGGTTTCGGGCTTCTAACTGGCTATTTGCTTCTGTTAGTTCGGATACTTTCTGTTTTAGTTCTTTGATTTCAGATACCTATTAGCATATTGCACAAAGATTTTTAAAAAATGAGTAAAAAATTAAATAAACAAAAGTTTCAGTAGTTTATCACCATCTAAAGTGAGAAAAATAGTAAATACTCTGAACCAAATTACAGCGCAAAAGAACAAACACCACGAATAAAAATGTTAGTAGACTTTTATGACTATGACATGATAGATGATCGACTCATTTTTATAGCTAATATATCATGCCATAAGAACCCCAGTGTATAAAGTATTATGGAAACTTTAAAAAGAATCAAGCTTTGAGATAAATTAATTACTAACCTATGTAACTTTTGATAAGTTATCCTGGCGTGTTAATAAATGTCAACAGATACAACAGATGGATAGATTAAAGAAAATAGTCAAATTTCAGGAGAAAAAATAATTTATCATAATTTGAAAGAAAATGCCATTTCATCTGAAGAGACACATTATTTGGCCAAACTTTTTCCTTAATTTGGAGATTGCATGTCCAACTTAAATTGATATGACATTCCATGTAGAAAACATTCAGGACATTCAGGACAGGAGTCTTCGTGAATGAAAGGAATAGAAGTGAAATCAAATGAGAAAACAAATACCAACCAGATGCTCTTCGTGTTGCAACTTTGAAGATGTATCTTTCAACAAACCATCTTCAGACTTTGTTCTCATCTCATGAAAGAATGTTTCCTCATAATGATACTGCGATTTGACATTCGTTGAGTCGTCCTTCATTTCAAGTGCTTGTGAAAGTTGTTGTTTCAAGGAAGTAATAGTTTCTTGCAGTTCTTCACATTTGTGTATCTATAGAGGAACAAATATGAGCATTACTGATGCTGGTCATCACTTGAAAGAGCCCAATAATATAACTAATACAGCTACCTTTTGCTGCAGTTGATCCTGTATAATACTGTTATCTGCAGTCTTTACCTGAAAAAGGTTTCCAGAATGAGAGCTTAACTTAAAATAATGCATCAAAGTAGATTATAGAATTTGATAAGTTATGCATGTGTCTTCAAGTTAATCAGTGGAAATAACTAACAGAGAAGAATGTCAGACGAACAAGAACATATAACCAGATTCAGAAAGATGAATTTATCTGTCAACGTACATGAAAGAGAATGTCTGCAAAAAAGAATGAGTACCTCGAGTTCAAGTGTTTTCTCATTTAGTTGTTCTAGTAGTTCTGTATATGACTGAAAAAGAGGGGAAAAAAACAATTAACCAAATGACACTGTAGAACTTGTCAAGACATGCATAAGTTGAGGTCAGAACTAGGACTTACAGGTGAAACTCCCGAGTTTTGCATCCTATTGTGAGACACTGAGAAAGAGTTAGCCATCTGGTTTTCCAAAGATGTGATTTGCTGGTTCTTTATTTTTATCTCCTCTTTGACCTTCCTCATGTCCATCTTCAGATCAATAGTACCACATGAGCTCTACAATCCTCATTTAACATGGTCTTCTCTAACAAAATAAATGGGAGAAAAATAATTACTTGAATCTGTTCATTCTTTGGGTTCTTAGCGGCTTCATCAGAAAGTCGCTTTAGAACACTTGAATGAAGTGCCACTTCTCCGGCGAGAATCTTTAGCTGCTCTTTAAGCAATTCAACGTGATCTATAGTTTTGATACTTGTCTGGTAAAAAATAGAATATGAATATAAAGAGATTTCAGAACTTTGTGCACATAAAAGTGAAATATAATAATATATAAAATTCCATGAACAAAAAAACAGATTGTTGCTTATTGACAAACAGTACGTTGCTATACAAACTGAATTAAGAAAGTCAAAGTTATTGCAAAAGTTTAAATGATAAAACTAATACACATTATGCAGAAAACAAAAGAAGAGCAAAAATTTTTTTTCCACTTGTCCTATCCTTCCCGTGGGCAATAGGATTGATGCATGTTTGTAATGCCGGTTTGCAGTTTGATTAGTTGAATTGATTGTTAATAAAATCAATAGAAGAAAGCCATATGCTAAGAATATGTTTCGAGATTCCAAGCATGATCAATGCATTTTGGAATTTTCTTGAAAAATTCCAATGGAACAAAGAATGATAGGTTTCACAAGGCAAGTTAGTTTTTATTTGCAGATGCCTAAAATCAATTCATCATCATCAGCATAGGCAAATATTAGACAACAATTATAAATATATTTGATTGACGATGATGATGTTAATGATTGGTTGCAACTTAAAATTCAAAGAGCAAACATTGGACAAGAGTATTTCTAATTTCATGTCTGACTGCAAGTATTTGGCTGGTGTAGCAGCAATGAATAGTTGCATAGTTCACAGTTAGTGCATTCGACAAAGAAAATGTTCACTAGCAAATTATAAGGGCCTAAGGAAAATCAATTGTCTACATGGTGCACAAAAGCTGGTTGAATAAATCCTTTAAATTGAACCTATCTTTCTGATGCGTCCCTATTGATTTCTCAATTTGATATATTTTATCAAGAAGAAACTCTGAAATTCAAACCAGTAACTGTGGCTTCTTTATATTGTTCATTTTATTTTATCATACTTCTCTGTTCATTTTAATTTACATCCAATAAAAAGCTTAGCAAGGTTGATGCAGAATTACCTTTCGTTACAGAAATCATATTTTCTTTGTGAAATTAATTTACTAGTGTTTAAATTTTATATAGTTGGTATATCAACAGTCAGTGTTTACTTGAACAAAAATAGGAGGAAAGGAAAGGAAAATAAACGACATTGTCAGTTTCTCCTATTTACTAGGAAAGAAGATGAGAGGCTAAAGGAATTTAATTCCATTAAAATCCTGCATTTTATTTTCTCCCAAATTGAGCAGAAATGAAGATTTAAGTTTGATCTCTAATAAACACAACAAAAGAAAATGACACTATTTTCTTCCTTTTAGTTCCATTCAAATAATCAAGATCAGTGGAAGTAGATAAGGATTTTTTTTCTTCTTTTTGACTCACTTAAACTACTCTTCTCCCTCAAGATAAACACATCAGCAATGATATTTATACAATTGTAGGAAGACAGAAGTGGGCATTTAACTTTTAAATGTGATATAACAACTGAAAGAAGGAATACTGTCACAAGTCATTCTGGAGTAGTTAATTTGGTAAGGCAAACAAACACATTAGTGAATTAGGAGAATAATACTTCTAACGTTACCTAAAACGCTAGCAGTAGACTGAATTTACAGCAAAAATAAAAGAAAATAACATTTCACTGAGAAGCCCAATTTAGGGAAGCCTAATATTCATCCATTTCATACCATTGGTGTCTCTTGGGAAGAGAGATTGTCGGCAGGAAGTTCTCTATCATGGTCCACCTCCAACAGGTGATCAGGAGGAATACTATCTGGTACTAACGAATTTGATAAACCATTCTCTAAAGATAAGTGTATGCTCTCTGCTTGAGGAGTTGGTGTTGTGCATGATTTTGTCCCACTTGATTTGTCACCATCTGAACTAGTCAATGCTGTCCCACCATCTCGTTTCTGGGGCAAAAATTCAATTAAGCACTAATGTCAGAACAGGAGCCAACAAGTACACCATTCTGTAAACTAGATTACTTAGAATAGAAAATGAGTGTCACATATGCCCATCAAATGCAGCCATATCAATGGCACAACACCAAGGCTGCAACCAAAACAGGATGCCCATAGACTGTATGGTTGCCATCATACACCATCTTACAGAAAATAATCACACATTAAAAAGAATGCAATTCAACAGTGTGAATTTTTCAACGACCATGAAGTAGGATAACACAGACAGTTGTGAAGAATGCCTCAGAAAGATTTTTGCTCTTATGGATGTAAAATTACAAATTTCAACTGAAAATTGACTAGTATCATAAAGCATGCATAAGGCAATGCATGTACTGACATGATATATTATTTATCTTTCATATGTATTATTTCCTTTTATGTACAATATTTGTATATCTTACTACTGTGAAAGGGTAAGAGAATCAAAAGATGAGCCGAAATCTTCTTTCATTTTCAAAGTTACTCAATAGTCAACACTACTGCAAAGTTACAAAAATTTACCAGGAAAAAACAATCTAACTGTCAAGCAAAAAAATATACTAGCAAGAAGCATCCATATATTGATCTATACCCGCGATTTGAACCAGTTTAGAAGTCCATGTTTTCTATTCTTCTTCTCCTCCTTCAAAACGTCATCATTAGTTTCACCAAATCCTTCAATTGGAGCATAAAAGACAGCAGTTTCGTTATCTAATATCATATCTCGCCTTCGATATGGGAGATATGCAAGCTGCAGAATCAGATGATTTCCTTAATTAGAACAATATTGGAATCCCCTAATCAAGCAATAGCACATTTGATGAATATTTAGAATACAATATAGTCCTGTAGTCAATATCTAATCAAGGAATCATAAAGATGAATTATAGAAAAGCAAACCTCCTCCTCTCCAAAAGAATGCCTTCGTCTAGGACCAGGGTGCTGAAGAAATCTTGGAGATTGACTTGCTTTTGTAGACACCAAAATCAATTTGGTCAAACGTTGTATCCTTCCCAATAAAGCAGCTTTAGCATCTTCTTCCTGTTCCAGTCTTGATTGTAGCTTGACATGACCATCTTCTAGCTTTTTCATGTTAAACATTTGTACTAATCAACTGACACTGAACAGAAAAAATAATCAAAACTAAAAATGTTTGAATATATGGCAATGGCCTACCTTCTGTTTCAAGATAAAGATATCATCTTCTCCGGCATCTTTATGTGGATTAACAGTCACAATCCCTTTCTTTAACTGATCTAGCTCTTGCTTCAAACAACGTATCTCATTTTGGTATTTCTTTATTAGAGACTTTTCATCAAGTATCTATATAGAAGTGAAACCATAAGATACTACAGAAAATAAACAGACAATACGGAGAACTGGATCATAGTCATACAAGGAATTTTGTGCCTTGGTGTTAAACTCTATTTTAATGGAGAACTTCTATTATACTAAATCCCTTCAGGAATCTATATGGTCAGAAAAAACATACTTTATTTTGAGAAGCTTGAATTTCAATGCATTTTGCACGGTGAGCAAACTTCAGTGTATTGTGTGTTTCTTCTGTATTGCTTGATGATGGGGTAACTGTACATATGAGCTATACAAAGGAAGGAAATAACAACTGAAATCATTTAATTGTCCATTGAATTAACTTATCTTGCAGAAATCCAAATGCCAACTTACAGATACACGCCCTTGACCACTTAAAGAGGATTGGAGGAGTCGTGTTAATTTTGAGTCTCTATATGGGATATGTGTGGCTTTTCCATCAGTTAATTTTCCAATAACCTGACAAGGTAGTAGTTAAATAAATTCACAGGGAGAATTACATAAATGAGTATTGGATTTCATCATCGTCATCAAAGCATATCTGTTCCAACCATACGAAGACAAAAATTATGGATTTGATGGACATCAAAAGTTAAACAAATCATAGGTCAGCTTAATTCATATAAATTATGCATGCTAGAATTCTTCCACCCATGAAACGTTATCCCAACTGTAGGAAAAAAAGTACCTCTTTTTTAAATTAGCTTATATGAAAAATACATGATAGCTTACTGGTTAACTTTATAATAGGTAATGGAAACTAAAAGCATTGTCAAAGCATGAAAAAATGAAAATAATATCAAAATTCAACCAATGGTAAACTAATTCTTCAATCTAAAATAGCATTTCCAAAATTGAAAATTGCACGAATGATCTCTATTCAAAAGTTGTTCACAATAGACTTCAAGTTGTTCACAATAGTTCCCTTTCCTCCTTACTCAAAAGTTATGTCTCAACCCTATGTTAAGTTGTTCACAATAGACTTTACCAGATAAATAATTTACAGTAGGGAAGAGCAATCATTGATGTGATTGACACAATCAATAAGTCTAGCAAAATATATCAGATGCAACAGGAAAGCAGTTGTACAATTATATTTAAAATAAATGAAAGACAACTCACAGTTCCAAGAGTTAATAGGCTCTTATTAATATAAGATCCCTCTTTCCGTCGTACTCCAGTAGTCTCAGCCCTTGAGCTTTCTGAACCTGCCAGATCGATGAGGTTCTGCATCCATGAGTGGAAGACAAGTACATTAAACCAATTGTTCGGGGGAAAAAAATCCACAAGCATCACCACAAACATACAGCCAGTAGGACCAGGATCTACGTAGGCTATGATTCTTAGAATAGTACCAGACAGCAAGTCAGATATGATAAAGTAACTAGATAAAAGTTCAAGGCATCAACGAAACAAACTTACTAGCTGGGAAAAGTTAACTGCTTCCCCCTCACCACAATCACCACATGGGCTACTCTCTATTGTCTGTAAAAAGACCAAAAGATTAAGTGAAAGTATAATACTTCAAGTGCTTCGAACTTTGCAAATATCTTTCAGGAAATGCAACAAAGAATTCCAAAACTGAAAAGGATAATCTACAATGCAAAAGCAATTTCCAATCCAAGGCCAACAAAAGTTTTACCAGAAAACAAATCTGCAATGCAACTTATATAGATAATAAGATCTGTGCAATGTACCAAAAGGGAATACTGCAGAGTGAAGTGTTAAAGACATAGCAGCAGCAGATATGGAGAACCCCGAATTAGTCAATTTCCCAGTTGTCCATGTCATTGAGCAATATATGACAGCTTCAAACAGCCAAAAAAAAAAACTAGTTTAAGGGTTTTGATAAATCTGCTAGGCCATAACCGATTAATTCCATTATTTCCTTTTCTGGTATCAGAATCACTTAGGAATCTAGGACTATAGACCTATCAAAACAGTTCTCTAATCCTATGAGGTTCCACAAGTAATACAAAATCATAAAGCTAGGTAAGTAATTAAGAAGAAAAGCAGTATTGCTTTGAGAATGTATTTTTAAGTAAGCAAACTCATTTTTTGATAGAAAGGGGGAAAAAATTCTATAACCATCTGTGCCAAAATTACAAGATCACTTCTTGCCCCATCTTGCTTCTTCCACTTGTCATGTACACAAATTCAATTAAGTCTTGATATCCAAGCCTACTGCAGATGTCTATTTCTTACCATGATTGAATATTACCTGATTATAATGTTACCAAGTTACAGCTACTTGCCTTCAAGGCATGCGTTTCATCTCCACTGCCACAAATAATCTATCTTGTGGAGTATTCCAGGAAAATCACTATGTCAAGTACCAATGTCTAACACCAAGGTAGATAGATTATTTAATATAGATATTTACAGGGCACTATTATACTGGCACTTCACTCTGCCTGCTGCTCTGTGTGCAGCTTGCGTCGTGAGAACTCAAATGAGAAGCCCATACAAATGTGAGAACCACGGCGAGGGATGGAAGCTGGAGTTGAGAACCACGGCGAGGGATGGAAGCTGGAGCTGGAGTTGAAGGGAAAAGGAGCAGATAGAGAAATTTAGAAGGGGAAAGGGAAAAAGTTACTTTCTTCCTGGATTTGGGAACAAAGCCGGTTTCTTATTATCCCTATTTTCTATCCTCCTTCACAACATTTACAAAATCCTTGAAAGATTAAGTTTTGTATTTAAGAAATGATATGTTGATGAAGCCAACCACGAATCAGAACTAAAGTAGCTAACTGTAAAATATAACCAAGGTCATTGAGTTAAAATATTTGTTCGTGTGAATAGAATGTTGTACAATCCATACCAAGATAAAGCATTAGAACCAAAAACACATACTTAAATAATTTTAAATAAACAGTGCATCAAAAGGTTATAGTAAACAATAATAAATGCACAATTGGAATTTATAACCAACAAAAAAGTGCAGTATAAGTACCAGTGTGAAAATTGTATGACTTCGGCTGCTTAGCAAATTGAAGTTATTGGATCCAACATGTCTATGCTCTGCCATCAATTAAGAGAGTTTTCACCATAAGCATAAAAAAGAGTCATGTGTATAAAATATCATAAAAATTCATTCAATAGAAGCAACCTTAAAATCTAATGAGCATGCACGTATGTAAATTCCAATTTTACCTTCTCCAGCTGCAATAAGGGAGAGTGCATGTGCAGGAGACAATACTACTTCCTCCTTAATACCCTCAACAAATGTACCCTAAAACCAAAAACATGGAAAATAAGCACATCATTGAGTAAATCATTATTAAGGATGTTGTTCAAAAAGTAGGAATGCAGCATGTCAATGGACTTCCACATATAAAATAGCTAAAACACATCGATTGGAAAAGGTAAACAACGGACAAGAACTGCAGGCTGGACATAGCCAAGCTACTATAAGAAGTTTTAAATGCACACTCTTAAATGATTACAGATCAGGGCTCTGGCAGATTGATCCATGCCTGAAATGAAGACTATGAATCACAGAGGAACACTGACAGATACCAGAGCAGATCAAAGACATGAAGTAGATAGTCTTAGCATCTCAAGTACATATAACATGGTGGAAGTAAATTGCTCATGCCGGCTGATGGTGCCACATTGCATGCAGCATATAACAAGCCAACCCATGGCCTGCAGAAAAGTTACCTTGAGAAGATTCACAAGGAAACACATGACCATCGGAAATGCAGACAATATCGAAGCATCACATTGGGATTTGTTAACTGGTTATTCCCATGTAATGATAACTACCTAGTAACAAGCCCAAATTCCCAAAAATATCAAAATATCTCTATTGAGAAACCAAGAGGAGGAGACGCCTCATAATATACACCTAACACAAAGAAAAGAATATTCAAAGGAAAATATGGATAACATTGATGTAGACATAAATAAGTTAAGATATGAAAAACTGAATCAGAATCAAGCCATTAATCAAAATCTTTGTTTCTCAAATCATATAGCAAAAACAAAAAATGGCCTCATAATAAGAGCATAGTATCAAGTATAGTGGGCGATTAATCAGCACCTGAGTGTCCTCCCTGATTCGCAGATTCTGTCCTGCTGGATTTAGTAAATCATTGACAACCTGGAACAATAATCAAATAAAATGTAATGCAACTATGAATCACAAATAAAAGCGCAATCATGATAAAACTCAAAATTTCATGATAGACAATTCAAATGACCCATCAATTCCTCAATGTGAGCTACACTGTGATAATGATGTGTACGTATCATATCCATCTATCTAGTAAAATCCTGAATATAGCCACTACAAGGCATATGACTAAACCCTGGCAGTGAAGTAGAGGACATCATCAGTGTATTAGCTAGGATTTCCTCCACATCTCATTAGGCCAGAAACACTCGCTTTTGATACTTAGTGATGGAGAGATCTACAACTGTTATGGACCCTCAAGAATCTAGCCACAGGAATGAGACTTCAGCATATCAACACAGCATCAGTAAAATACAATCCAAAATTTTCACCACATACAATGGTATGTTTCAAGTCAACATCCGCACCTCCCTGTGGCACTGGGGTGATTCAGATCAAGAATTTATATTCTTCACCCACATGACATATGAAATCAAATTGATTTAACACCTTCACTGAGCTTTCCCATCTGCACTGACAAGTCTGCATAAGATCTACCTGGTCTGTCCAAGATCACAATAAACAGAGATAAAGGAAAACATCTACTTCATGTCAGATCCACATGATCTGAATATTACAAAAAGAGATCCAGAAGTGTTTAGAGACAATATTTGACCACGGGTACCTATTGGTAGTGAAAGTAGAGCCTGGTCAAGATCATATACTTTAGATCTCAGAATAAATTTCAAGTCATGTTCCAACATATCTTGAAATCACATATTTTTGTTTATCCTTTATTGCAAAATTTGAGATGGTGTTGCCTGATATTGCTGACTCAATACACATCATGGTTTCAAAACTAGTTGTTTCACTGGACACAAGCAAAATGCAAAATTTCACCCATCAATGGAAACCGAAACAAAGTTGGCACAGACAAAAATTAGTTTGCCCCATAGCACCTGAAAACAATCATGTATTGCTCATGCATATGCTAGAAACTTTGTTTCATCCAATATCAAACAATATGAACTCAAATCAAAATCCAATGAGGATAAGCTACAAGACATTCTTCCTCCTTATATTCTTCTCTTCTTTTATTGTTGTCTTATTCTTTCACTTTTTTTTCTCCTCACCATCCTCAGGTCAGCTCAATCTCCCTCTGTGCTCGTATAATAGAGTTAACATCACGTGATCTTGTACTGACAATCCAATCATCACATCGTCCATTACTTATTGGTCTATATAGGGTGATCGCCCTCAGACACTCGTAACACACAGATGTGGTCTAAGAACACAAACATAAAGAATCACACAAGTAATAATATCCTCTCTAATTCAAGTTTTACCTATATCAAAATTAATTTGCTCATAACTGAACTCTGGAGCTTACCTTAAACACAATTGAAACAAGTTCCAGATAATAAACCCAATGAAACCAAGCTGAGATTCAATTCCAAATATTAATCAATTAAACATACATCTCTGTTGGTTAAAGACTTAAGATAACAATAGTATACAACAAAGTATGACTGTATGATATGTATCTACATATCCAAGCGTTACATTCCGGGATAATATACTTTTTTCAAGTTGTTTCCATGTAAAATTAGCTCAATTAACTAACAAATTCATATATTTCCTATTTTCACAAGAGGAAATTAGAGCGGTTAAGCCAAAAGGACTTATAATTTCTCTACCTTCACATGTCTCTGTTTACATTTTTCTAATAAAATTAAAATTACTACATAAGAATGAGGAGCATGAAATGCTCACACTCAATAATGCAAAAAAGGAGAACAGCTCCATAGAGAAAACGAAAACAAATAACCAGCACTAGATTGCACTTTTTGGAAAACAAACCTCATTGTAGATTTCCAGGTATGAAACACGAAGAAGAAACTCACGGCTTGGAGTCTGAAACCAGAAGTAGGCGCTCAGAATCTTATGAACCTACTAAAAGTGTTTCAGAAATAGAGAAATGTTCAAACTACCTCTTGGATGATACAAAATGCATCTTTTACAGCCAATGGTATGATTCCTGGGGATCTTTGATCTCCCTGACATCAATCCAACATAAATAAATTGATATGAAAAGTTGAGATCTTCTTGCTAGAAATATTTTGAGAATGGGCAGTTGATCAAGTTTGCAGAAGATTTAACTATTGTTGTATCCAAACTTACTAAATATCACCAACAGTTGCAATCTCAACCCAAAGTATTTCCAATTACTAAGAAGCCAGTATAATTTGTGACAAAAGTGCCATCAACATGATTCTAAAATTTCATTAAAGATGATCATCCAAAATGGGGAAAATAAATACAGGAAAGGGAAAACAGAACCACTAAATCACTGATATATATATCCACTTAATTAATAGCACAAGGATTGCAATGACTATCTATATTATTTTGAACTTCTAATCAAACAGTATCTTGATAGTACATTAGAACAAAATTTTAGTATTTTTTAAACAAAAAGTGATTCAAATGATAATAGTCATAATACATGCTAAGCAAGAACAGAATAGCAAATAACCATGCTTTTTTCGTTTGGCTATTTGTGCACTTGATCTTGTGCATTGCACCATCATTCAGAAACCTTAAATGAATGCAACGTCTAGAACCTTGTCATTTTATTTGAATAAGTAAACAAGAACAACGACTTGCACTAGGTCTCCTTTTGGCACTGGAAACAATCAAACAACGGCTAAGGCTGCTGCAAGCAATTAAGAGAATGCAACAACTAGTTATGCAGAAGTGAATTCTCCATCAATTAAACAAAGGGAAATTTTCCAGGCATCAGAAGACAAAATATGTGAATGTCTCTACAATGAAGTTGTGACCCTCACATGCATTGTATGTGTTTTGCCACTGCTTGTAACTCCATAAGCAAAAATTGTGCCTGTGGAAAGAGAAAAAGGCAACATTCCATTAAAATTTCATCGTATTTTTCAGTTCGTAATAAACTTTGTTTCCAATTGTTAGAATAAGTTAAGAAGCACTTTAGGTTGAGGACCCTTAAAAAGGTGTGGTACAACTCCAACCTCAGTTGGAAACAAAATACTCACTTAATGCAAGTAAGTTCTCTTCTATTCTATGTACTCTAGCCAAGCTTGAAGATTTCATTAGGGTGTGAGGTTTGCATATATTAAACAAAAACCCTATTTTAAAAAGTGGACACAGAAGTGCAACATTATTTTTCAAAATAAATTACAAAGCAAACATTGTACACTATATTGGTAAAGTAAAATAGAACCAAAGAATATAGGATATAAGCATAACCTCCTTCATAAACACCTGTCAAACGGAAATTACCACTAGAATATGCAGTATGGCACATGACCTTGATGAATATCAAACAAAGAGAGATTAGGAGGGCATTTTTAAGATAATGGAGGATAATATGCAGGAAAAAAGAGAGATTATAGCCACGGCATCTACTCCTTTAAATGGTATGCCCTGAATAATTAAATAAGCTTATCATTATTTACTCAATCAAATGTAATTAATTCGTTAATTGATCCAACTACAAATAAATTATAATCAGGTTTGAGTAGACCAAGGTAATTGGTTGAATAAGGATTGGTCTTAACTTTTTGAGTGAACCTGAGATCTTAGGCTCAACCAAATGGAACCAAACTGAACCAGAGGTTGAAGGTTTATTTATGAGGATTACTGTGGTCATCAAGAGCACCTTTCCTGCATTTGACTTCTGCTATCTCTCTTGATCTCCTTTATCTGTCATTTAGTGATCACTTTTCTATGTTTCTTGTCGTTTTCCTCTTTCAATGATCTGCAGTCCATCTCCCCTACTGACAGTCAAGATTTTGAGGGTAAGATATGGCAACAGAATGTGCTGCAGACCGAGGTGGGTTGCAAGTGGAGTTTCATATCTGATATTGTTTGTTACTTTGGTTCCTTCTTTTATTAACTTCAAGTTAGGTTGAAATTGGTAGCACGAATTTGTGTTGTCGTAATTGCTGATCAGGAGGCACCAACCAGTGAGATTTAGCATCAGTAAGACTAGATCTAATGTTGATCTGTTAAGGAGAGTTAAGCCTATATATATATACAGATCGATCTAATGGTGGTTTACACCTGATCAACATCTAATCATGGTTGAATCATGGTCCGTACCTCTGGTTAGGAGTATTGTGGCAGGTCTAGCAGATTATTGAGGTTAAGCAAGGGTTTTCTGAACCTTACTACGATTTGAAGTGTTATGATGGATTAAACCGGTTGAGAGTTTAATTGTGCTTGTAGAGTTTAGATGCTCCCGATCTTCTTATAGTGTATTTCAAAAGGGTTTTTTTATTAACACAGAATATTTGTTATTTGTGTTATTCAGGAATATTCTAGCCAAAATGATGCTTCTAACATATAAGGGCTTGTTAATGTCTGATAAACATAGCGAGGAAAAGAATTCCTTCGTGAAAGCATGTACACTGCCAGTGTGCCAAGTGATGTTAGTGCTGGCAGGCCAGACATGATTATGCAGGCCAAGAATGAGGGCAATCATTGACATGCAGTAGAGCAGATGTCATATGATATGATCAACTGAGCATGTCAATTTTATGATTTTATTTGTTTGTCAATGATTTAAGAATACTTGTTTCTAATTTTATAATCAACGATTACATATAATGATTCTAACAAGATTGAAGAAATACAATGATAAAGGAAGCAATAAGAATTGTATCTGAAGATTAAGAACATCTTTTCTGTAGGTATTCAAGCTAGACTCAATTATAGATGAGATACAAACTTTCTAATACGAACTTAATCAAGAGGATTAACACCATAATGCATAACAGACACCATAAACATCTTATGAAAACAATCAAGAGGGCCACAACACCTAGTTTCCATGAGACTTTTTCTTTGAAAATTGAGGTCAATACCAAATTTATGAATATTTAAAAGTACAATAGCAAAATTAAAAAAGGAGAATAAATTTACCATTGATACCCTCCATAGCACCACTGACAACATGCAGAGCAGCCACATCATATACATGGCGTGTTGTTGTTGTAGGCCCAAAAACTCGATCTATAATTTCAGGGTTATGACTTTAGTCAAGACCAAGGCCAGATTTATATTTAGTAATTACAAATGGAAACACACAAACATGCATTGAAATATAAAGTGAAAAGGTTATCATGAATAAAAAATAATAATTTTGTGGCCGGTATTATACAAATAAGAAGCACAGAACCTTTCCTTTGTGCATAAATACCAGTCGACTATTATAGAACGATCCACAGCTAAAAACAAGCAAAATTGGTAGTGACAGATTTAGCCTTGGTATAGAATATCTGCTAGATGGTAGTTTTCAATTTCCAAATTTAGCTAAACCCTAAAAATTGGCAATCCTAAGCTAAATCATATTTTGATAAAACAAAGGTTTATAGAAGTAGAAGACAATGGATAAAAGCAAAAAAAACTGTCTTAATGAACGAAGTTGATTGTTTTATAAGATGATCCTACTCAGATATGTACCATGAAACATGTCAATGTTATGGTTAACATTTACATTCCTAGAGGAAACTCTTTTAAACTCTCAATGGTAACTATAAATATGGCCCAATTTGATCAAAAATACAAAATCATTACTTTGGAATTGGGAAGAGCTCATACTGATAATAGATTTAATATCAGTTTCTTAATGGAATTATGGATCTCAATTCACACCCAAAGGAGGGCCTTTAATGTTTAAATGAAACTGGTGTGATTTTTACGTCAATTAAATTGAGATGATGCTTAAAGGGAATTAGTTAATTTAGTTGAGCAAGGATGTTTTT
>JBBMKF010226867.1:0-17082 GCA_037834155.1 Curcuma caesia
AAGGTGTAGCTGTAGGTTCTTCAGTTCCTCTTCCCAAACCAAAGCCCGTATCGTTTGCTTTGCTTGGAAACTGGTTTCTTGCTGCGTTTCTCTGGTAAAGTTCTCTCTTTTCCTTCATTGCCTACTTCCAAACCGCAAAAATATCTCATCTTTGAACTGCGGAATCCTTGATCTGAGCTCAGTGAACGCATCAGAGATGAAAAGCGTCAATCTTGGAGTGGTTTTCCTTTTCTGCTGCTCCCTTTTCCGGCTCGGCGAATCCGGCTCATCGTCGTTGAACGACGATATCCTCGGCCTCATCGTCTTCAAGTCCGGCCTCGAAGACCCCCAGTCCAAGCTGTCGTCTTGGAGCGAGGACGACGAGAGCCCCTGCAACTGGGCCGGCGTCGGATGCGACCCGAAGTCGAACCGCGTCACCGAGCTCAACCTCGACGGGTTCGGCCTCTCCGGCAGGCTCGGCCGCGGACTCCTCTGGCTTCGGTTCCTCCGGACGCTGTCGCTCTCCGACAATAACTTCTCTGGTAGCCTCAGCTCTGATTTCCTCCGCCTCGAGAACCTCCAGTCGCTGGATCTCAGCGCCAACAATCTCTCCGGTGCGATCCCTGAGGGGTTCTTTGGGCAATGTAGGTCCATATGCGACATCTCCTTGGCGAAAAATTCCATCTTGGGGAAGATTCCGGCCGACGTCGGCGCTTGCTCCACCCTGTCGGCGCTCAACCTGTCGGCGAACCAGCTCTCTGGTTCTTTGCCCAGTCAAATTTGGTCTTTGAATGCGTTGAGGTCGCTCGACCTCTCGTACAACTCTCTGGATGGAGAGATTCCCGCTGGAATTAGTAAAATGTTCAATCTGAGGGCTATCAGTTTGAGAGGCAACAAGCTCACCGGCCGGTTGCCGAACGATACCGGAGACTGCTTACTGTTGAACTCCATAGATGTAGGAGAGAACCAGCTTTCTGGAGTCCTCCCTGAATCCATGAGCAAACTCTCAACTTGTTCCTACGTGAGCTTGAGTTCAAACGCTTTCTCTGGGGAAGTTCCAGCATGGATTGGACAAATGAGCAGTCTTGAAACCCTAGATTTGTCCGGGAATCAATTTTCCGGCTCAGTTCCAAGCTCACTGAGCAATCTCCAACACCTGAAAGTGTTGCAGCTTTCTGAAAATAGCTTCAACGGCTCTATGCCTGATTCTCTGGCTGCCTGTAGGAGCTTGCTGGAAGTGGATTTTAGTCGGAACACATTGACGGGGAATCTTCCGGCATGGGTCTTTGAATCAGGATTTGAGCAAGTTCTGTTATCAGGGAATAAGCTCACTGGGCCTATCGAGTTTCCTCCAGTTACAGACTCAACTCTCCAGAATCTGGATTTGTCTAACAATGATTTCTTCAGCAAATTTCCAAAGGAAGTTTCAAATCTTAGAAGCTTAACATTCCTTAATCTATCTTACAACTCACTTTATGGTTCCATACCAGCAAGTTTGGGTGAGCTGAAATCTCTCCAAGTTGTAGATGTTAGCGGAAACAGGTTAAGTGGAAAGATCCCCGAAGAAATTGGCCTGGTAACACTCCTCAAGGAGCTGAGGTTGAAGAAGAATTCTCTCACTGGAGAAATTCCAACTCAAATAGGAACTTGCTCTTCACTTTCATATTTGTAAGATTCTTATCTCTAGTTTTTCTTTTTTTCTTTTCAAATTAGTTCTTACGGTATGGCTTTATTTGTTTATCGACAAAGCAAGTTTGTGTTCACTGAGCTTAGCGTTTCTGATCTCTACTTCTAATTGTTCATGCAGAGATCTTTCTCAAAACAATCTTACTGGTGCAATTCCTGAAGCATTGGCTACTCTCACCGATCTCCAAGTTGTTGATTTATCCCTCAACCAACTCTCAGGAGCCATTCCTAAGCAACTCTCCAACCTCCCCCACCTCCTTTCCTTCAACATCTCCCACAACCAACTCTCCGGAGAACTTCCCGCTGGAAGTTTCTTCAACAAAATCACTCCCTCCTCGGTAGCAGACAACCCGGGACTTTGTGGTTCAGTTGTCAACATCTCTTGCCCTGCAGTCCTCCCAAAGCCCATTGTACTTAACCCCAATTCCTCCTCGCCTGACTCAGCACCCAACATGTTTTCACCAGGCAACCTCAGCCACAAGAAGATTGTTTTAAGCATCTCAGCTCTTGTTTCCATTGGAGCTGCTGCTGTGATTGCAATAGGTATCATTATGGTTACCGTTTTGAACCTCCGTGTTCGTGCTACTACCTCCAACTCTGCTGCAGAAGTGGCTCTCTCCGATGAATATCTTAGCCATTCTCCAGCAACTGATACTAACTCTGGTAGGCTTGTCATGTTTGCTGGTGGTGACCCTGAATTCAGTGTCCGTGCCCATGCTGTGCTGAATAAGGACTGTGAGCTGGGCCGTGGAGGTTTCGGTTCTGTTTATAAGACGGTCCTCGGAGATGGTCGATCTGTGGCAATAAAGAAGCTTACAGTCTCAAGTTTAGTGAAGTCACAAGAAGATTTTGAGATGGAGGTCAAAAGGCTGGGGAAAGTGAAACATCCAAATCTTGTGGCCCTTGAAGGCTACTACTGGACTCCCTCACTTCAACTTCTTATATATGAGTTTGTATCTGGCGGAAGTCTTCACAGACATCTCCACGAGTGCTCTACCTCAAACACCCTCTCGTGGCAAGAGCGTTTTGATATAATTCTTGGCATTGCAAGAAGTTTATCATATCTCCATCGGCTCAAAATAATACACTACAACCTAAAATCGAGCAATATTCTGCTTGATGGTGCTGGTGAGGCAAAGGTAGGGGACTATGGATTGGCAAAGCTGCTGCCAATGCTGGATAGGTACGTGCTTAGTAGCAAGATACAGAGTGCGCTCGGTTATATGGCACCAGAATTTGCTTGTAGTACAGTGAAGATCACCGAGAAATGCGATGTGTATGGATTTGGAGTGCTAGTGCTTGAAATTCTCACAGGAAAGAGGCCAGTGGAGTATATGGAGGATGATGTGATGCTGCTGTATGACAGGGTGAGGGAGGCACTGGAGGATGGAAGGGTGGAGGAATGCATGGATGAAAGACTTTGCGGGAAGTTCCCTGTCGAAGAGACTCTTCCGGTGGCAAAATTGGGACTGATATGCACCTCTCCGGTACCATCTAGCAGACCCGATATGGTTGAAGTAGTGAACATATTAGAGATGATCAGATGCCCTCAGGATAATCAGGAAGAGGAGCTTTCTTGATGGTTTAGTCCAGAATCCATTCTTCTGCCCCCTCGAGACTATGACATAAATCAGTTTCATTAGCTACTTAGAACAACGAACTAGCATGGTAGATGGATTTGCTTTGCAAGAAATGGGAGTGCAAAAAAGAAGGCCTAGCCGTTGAAGGGATAGCTTGACTAACGATCTGCCTGCATGAAATCCATATGAAAGTTTCTTATATCACTAGTATTAGTGTGCTCTGCAAGGTAGATTACATTCACTAGGTTCTTATATGTATAACCTTCTGAAGTTGCATTTTACCTTTCATGCTTCTTGGCTTCCATGTCATTTACTGATATGCTCGGTTTCGTAGAAGCAAGCTGGGTAAAAGGACAATCTGCAACTCTCTTATGTCAGTATGTTTTGAGTGTAATTTAGGAAGTTTATCTTGATGAATTACCTTCTCTTTTCTAGATTCTGGGCTTCAAAATCTTTCTATGCATGATATTCCTACCACAAAACTATAATAATTTAGTCACTTTTAGCAATTCTACAGTTCTCTAAGTCACTAGGAGCTTTTAAGTTGCATGTTTAAATTGCACCCCAAAAGGTTAAATGTGTTTCTCACCAGTAATCCCAATCGAACTGCCCTCTAGTTCTTGGTTCAACAACCTTGTCCAGACTCCATAGCACTGCAATATTTCCATGCTCTTGCAAGCAGATGTCTTGAATTTGAGTTGATACCAAGATTCTTCTGACAACAAGAAAAAAGCAGCAGTGCAAATGGTTTCTACTGAGATCCTTTCACTTTAGTAAGAAAAAGAAGGGGACAGTTCATTAGTAAAAAGACAAGGGCACCTGGGAGTGGCAAATAGAATCAAGTATACACAGCAGTATGATGATGTTGCACTAGTATCATTTTTCTTTTCAAACTCATGAACTGGTGGAGGCTCACAAGTCAGAGATCCATCACATGGGAGAAGTTCAGTGTTCTGACATGATTAGGGAGCTTCTTCAAATGTTCAATAAAAAAGCTAAACCATCCCCACTAAACCTGCCAAGCATGTTGTTATTTAGGGAGCATGTGTAGGTGTAAAGATCTATAATTTATCTGACTAAAGCAAAACAAGTTGACTGAGTCAGATTCTTAAAAAAAAAAGTTTTAGTTGGGTGAATCTCCATTAGTAAAATGATTATAAACTATATTCTGTAAAACCCTAATCACTTCTATCTTTCATAACTGGACCACCCAAAAAAAAACCAATACTGTATTAAATATGTGGTTTCTAAGATTTGGAGTGTAGCCATTGTTTTGCAAGTCTGAGAAAGGATACATGCAAGTCCTTTTCATCACATTCTTATCTGCATCTCCTCAGCTGGAATAATGCAGGTGAAAGCAACACATACAGCTCACACTTTGGGATTTTGTGTGCCAAATAGATAAAGTGAGTTGGTGGTGTGAGTTCCAACCTCAAGAAGGATTAAATAAGTTCAAAGGTCCACAAGAACTGGAAATGATTACTAAAGGCAGCTCTGGCATGTTCCTTTTGTTTATATCTCACAAACAATGGTGATTCTCCTCCACACACACCTTTTGAGTTTGGATAGAGTGGGATAAGTGCCACTGCTGCAATAGGTTTATTAGACCTCTCCTATTAGAAATTTATGGCCTGTAGTTTATAGCTTGAGTTCTGAAACCATGTTATATAGATGTTTGCATCTAAAATAGTCATTTTTGAATCTCAAGCTCATTTTGAGATTCAAAAATGATGGGGGCCCTGTTATATAGATGTTTGCTATATGTGATACAGCAAGGTGGGTGGTAGTAACCATGATCAGGTTCCAACACAGTGGTTATATTGTCTCATAGTGTGCGAGCCAAGGGCCCGAGTGCTTATGGTCAGATCGTTGTCTCGCACCAGCTCTTTGTCGGAATTGTCTGGTTCCGAACTGCATCCAGTGGACTCCACAGTGCCGAATGGGACTTACTGGTTCAACTGGCTCGACTAGGCATGAAAACTATTGCTTTTCCTCCATAAACTAAACACATCATTTCTCTATTTTGAGTTTTGTTCCTCACTGAGCATAAATGGCTTCCCAGATCAAAAAAAAGAAGAAGAAAGAAACAATGAATAAATATTGTTGCCCCAGTGATCCGGTGCTTTAGTACCCCTTTTGATGATATCACACCGTTCTGAATAAATAGTATTAAAAGTTTCTTTTGTACAAACTAATAAGAAAACATGAGATCTAATAATTTCCAGTGTTTCTGATAGAACTCATCGAAAATTTAAGATGCATGGTAGGCTCTCTATAGACTTGATGTTGTTTTTGACAAGTAGTTCAATTGGGTCCTCAGAGCACAGAAGATGATGCCTCACAGCTCAGAAAGGTAGTAGAGCATGTGGAGCAGTTGCACTACTGCAACTTCAGTGGCCAACACAATCTTCTCTCAAGAGACCTGGAATCTATAGAGCATCAGTTCATTTGGTTTCTAGGAAGGAACAGAGACTTCATCAGTGTTTCCATGTAAATAGAACCATTTCGCTAGTGTAGAATGGAATTTTGAAAGAATTTTCATTTCAGCTTTTTTAGCAAACAACAGTGTTTGATCTTCCTTGTTCTTTAGTCTTACTGTGCTTTTGGTTTTTGGGATAGCGGGCCAAAAAAAGCGAACCGTTTGGATGTTTGGATGGCTAATGTGAATGTTTCTCTATTACTCTAATGACCGATAAAATTTTTTTATAGGTCTGAATCTATCATTTTCAGAAATAATTAAAACCGTCAATTTGGATTAGATCCGTCAAGTTATCTCGTCCCGCCAAACAATTTAAACTAATTGGGTTGAAATTTTATTCATCCATTTTAAAGTGGATTCAGGTGGGTTGATCCGTCTGCATGGGTCAGTCCGTGGATTAAGAAAATTTATTTTTTTCTTCCAAATTTAATTAATTAATGGATTTGATATGTCTAAACCACAATCCAAATTTTAAAATTTCAACTTAACAAATTTAAACTACAATCTAAATTTAAAAATTTTAATATTATATATATATATTTTTTGATAGACATGTGTGGTTGATCCATCTAACTTGCAACATGTCTTAAATTAGATTGGATTGAACATTTTTTAACTTATTAAGTTGGTGGGTCAGTCCGTTCCGCTCCACCATGAGTTTTTAACGGATTGATCTATCTCACTATGAATTGATCTGGTTAACTGCTCTAGAAATAATCGAAGAAAATTGAATATGTGATGCTAATTTAAAAAATTCTCAAGACAAATAAACTAAAAAAATTTGTATAGGAAAATAAAAGAATTTGTACAGGGCAAGGGAAAAAGAGAGTCGATTAGATGATATAGTTAATTGATATTCATTCAATTTGTCTTTAATCTCAATTTATGTAACAATTATTTTCCGCTACTAAATAATAATTTCCACGTTGAAAATTTAAAATAACATAAAAAAAAATAAAAGTTGGTTTAAAAATGTTCTACTGCTCATCATTTCAAAATTTTAAATTAAAATTATACATAATATTTGTTAAATTATATTAACAATTTTTTGACCACTGGAAAGTAAGGTGATTCAAATATTAATCAATAATATCAAGGACATCATTGCTTAATGAACATTTTAATGCTTTAATAAATATCAAATCTCATTATTTTCCACCTACGAAACTAGCGCATCCATATAACAAAAAAATTAATAAATTATTTTTTATTTGTAAAACTCAATCGCAAATGGCATGAAAAGATTTAATATAAATTCAAACGTCTAAACTGGAATTTTAAAAATAATAAACAATTTAAAATAAATATATTTAAAATAGACCTTACTACTAACTTAACTCCAAACACTAATAAACATCTACATGTTCTAAAAGGAACTTTAATATTAATAATCTTTTTACTGAACATATTAAAATACCAACATAACAAAAATGAAAATTGCAATTAAATTGGTTTAACAATCACATTTAAACATTCTAATAAAAACATTCTATTAAGAGATGGGAGTAAGTTTCAAGGATTAATGTATACAGCCTCCTCCGTCGTGGTCAGATGATCGTGAGACCGATCGTGTGGAGCCGTTGGGATGGCAAATTCCACCTTTTATTGAAAAATAATGTATACAGGAATGCAAACGAACAATGTCTACTATATACAGAAAGTAAAGCCCATCCCATTATTTGTTAGGGTTCTTAAGATAAAAGAATCCCTGATTTACTCAAAAAATACTTCATTGATCATTTCCCAGTTACAACTGATAAACTTCAAATAACCATATGGCTTCATAGCGAAATTTCAACAAAAACTAAATTCCTCGATCGACAACAAGGAGATATCTAATTTACCCTCTTAGCTCAATTGACATGGAATCCATCATCATGGATAGGAACATCTCAGCATCACATCTAGGAAATTTGCATTTGGATTTTCTTTGCTTTGAAGAAGCCTTCTTTCCATACATGAAATGCTGTTCTGACATCATTCAATTCTGCATCTGAGATGCTAGTGAATGCTTCCAAGTTTTCCACCCAATCTTTCCATGGAGACTTCAATGGATCGAGGAACTTGGAGAGCTGAGGCAATAGCACATTCTGGTAGAAAGTGTCGACAGCTGCCTGGATTTCCTGTGATTCAGCCATTAATAATTGCACCTCTGGCCGAGTTATTTTTCCAGGACGATTGCTACTAGTATAGTGGTTACTCCTCAAGATCAATACTTCTGAAGGAGCAAGTGGTAGAACTATACGAGAAAATTTAGCCAGAGACAGCTCGATGACATCTTTAGGTAGCAATCCCCGCTTCACTGCCACTGCGGTTCCAACCATTTTGCGGATCTGTAATCAGGGAAGTGTCAAGGTTCTGATAACTAAAGCATATTATCCATTGAAACAACATAGACCTTTCGGGTCCAAATTGTTTTCTTGGAATTTGATATAGGAAGATGAAAGAAATTATTGAGTTCATATGGCGAGTAGTTCTTAATAGACAGGCCAGAAGATTATATGGCCTTGTTAAAATGATGTGTAGATTCTGGACTCAAAACTTTTGGAATAAGCAGGTTGGGAAGTTAAAAAAAAAAACATTCAAAATCTACTGAAGAAAGTATGACCTAGAACAGCAAAAAAATGACTGAATATTTTATTTCCATACTCTTCTGTCATATTATAACCATACAGCAAGAGCAAAATTAAAATGAACATGACAATGAAAGAAGAAATGGAGCAAGTAGGAATTATGTAAACAAAAAAGACAGAAGTTGCAGTACTCCAACTTAAAATCAAGTAGAAAAAAATGATTAGCCAGCTAAAGTGCCAGAGGAAAGGATAAAATGGTCACTGAAAGATGTGCATTTATTTGCTTGCATGAGGACTGAAAATATAAGGTAATGGTGAAATGAATTGGATAAAGAGGTCAATAGGAATATCAATAAAATAATGTTAGTAAAATTAATTAAGAGGATATCCATGTACCTGATGCAACATGAAAGATTCACCACATATTGACAATACGACATGGTTTCTTCCACAAGATGTCTCTAGATCCCCACAAGAGCATCTAAAAATTTTTCTGAAGTGAGATGCATTTAATCTGTCCCTTTCATCCGGTTCATGAAGCCATCTTGCACGTATAGGCGGAGGAAGATTGGAATTCTTATTTTCGTTTCCTTTTTCTTCTGGAGATTCATCTACTTCCTCCTCATCATCAGTGTTACATGATAGAATGGTCTGTTCTTCCGATTCACTTTGTGCAGCATCTTCAACCTGGAAATTTCCAACATCACCACTACCTTCCTCAACTCCTGATGGCAAAGTATCTAGTTTCAGTCTTGATTGTTTCATCGAGTTTCTTTTACCAGGAGGTGTCCTATATTTGGAACGAACTGTGTAGTTATGGAAAGGGTGTTCTCCCTGCATTTATACAATATAAGAAGGTAGAAATAAGTACCCATCTGATTTCAAACCTTCATAATAGAGGTTAACACTAAAACTCTGGCTTAATTCATTGAGATTTAAACATCTTTAAACCTGGAAATTAGGACAATAGTAAACAACAATACATGAATAAGATCTGTGTTGTGGCCTTACCAATAATTTACACCCAAGGTACTTATAAAAGTGAAAAATATGAAGCATGCCTGCCAAGCAACCTAAAATTATGTAATTAGCAATTTTAAAATGGCATTAAAAGGTGACTAGTCCTTGGCACCAATTGCAAGCTCAGGACTGCTCAATGCCAGGTTATCTCAGGTCTAGTAACAGCAAATGAAAGAATAGCATGATTATTCATCTCTCGGAGAACGATATCCAAATTAAGTGATCATGAGTACTTACACATCAATTTAAAGAAAAGTCACATTTACGTGAAAGGACTTGAAGCCTTAGGCCCCTCGATTTCCATGAACATTTATAAGCAGTTGAAAAGAGAAAGCTTATGCCAAGGGTGTCATCTGTCAATAATATAAAACGTACATACTGGGCTCTCTAGTAAAATTTAGCTTTTCTGATAAGTGATTTCATAATCAAATATAACACGGCATTAAAACAAATGTCCTATGTTCCAATCTAGCTAGTGAATGTGGTACTACACAGGAAAAGAAGTGTAACCCAAGGATCCATTAACTTTGAGCTTGGGTCATTCTAGTCCAGTTCACCCATCCAAATGGCCAAACATGAGAGTGTATTATAGTTTAAGCTTTTGGTAAGCACTAACTGAAATTCAGCAGGTACTATGTTGAAAAAATAACTTAGTGAAAGATGGGACAACCAAGTGGGAAGATATATTTATTTGGTGAGTATGAAAAGTTTTTCAATAATAAAAAATAATATAGATTATTGATTTTAACAATATATGTTTGACTATTTTAGATTATTATCTCAATCCAAGATATCAATATTGATATAACCTAGTAACAAATAATGAAATCCTATCGCCCCTCAAAAGTACAACATCAACTCTATAGCCAAATAGAGAATTAGCTGTCAATTATTTCAAAAGGCATATGACCCTTTTGATGATCCATTTGCAGTGTCATATAAATATGAATTAAATGCTAATAAATAGAAAATAATTTATTAATAGTCAAATGGAGGATCGTTCCCAAATTTGAAAAGGATTGAAGTGCAAATTCTTGCATATGGTAGCTTTAAGTGGTTGTGAAATCAATGAGTCCACTTTCTCACTCATTCATACTAAACTGCAAAATCGCAATGGTATACATTCACTATCGGTATGGGGCTATAATAAAAGATTAAGGGTCATAATAGAAGGGATGGAAGAACAAGACTGATTTATACCAACTTGATATTGGCTTCCTCTAGGATAAGGATGATCCAGTAATGGATTGATGGCGTGCTGCCAAGGCTAAAGATTCATTACTTGATGAAGCAAGAGATCCACCATGCCGCATCAATTCCTTATCCTACAGATTGAAGTGTAAGCTAGATGAGATATTAGTGAGGAAGATGCTAATGATGATGCAACTTTTGACTAGGAATTTCTATTGTCTAGATCTCAACCTAAATGTTCTCAAACATTTCAATCTTAAACACAACCAAGGATCCTAGAAAAAGAGAAAGGAACAAGCTTCTGTGGTCTCTAGTAAAGACAGAATCTTTCAATTCTATTTTACAAAAAATACCAGGCAAGAGAAAGTTCAAAATGATGATAGCAATGCTGATAGCAATGCAAATGCTGAAGGAGGTAATAATAGTGATGATGCATCAGATGGTAATGAAATTTATGTTTCCTAACTCCAACACCTGAGCCTTAAACGTGTGAGCAAGGTTACACACATGCAACTGGGATGATGATCATAACAAGCTACTATCAGTATTAACGAACTTGATATAGGGATGGTAAACCAAAATAAAGCTTGACTATTGAGATATGTAAGAGAGTTTAGTTGAAATTATTTTTGATCAAGGTTTATCGTACTTTTAACTTTCTTATTAAAGCTTTAATGCATCATATAATGATTCATTGTATGAGAGCTTGACAAGACATATGAATCCTTACCCTGTATATCCAAGTCTAAGTCCAACTTGCAATGCGAATCAAGATGTATTGATGAGCATATGGTTAAACCAATATTAATATTAGATGTTCGGGGAGAATTATTTAATTTGGGTCTTGGGAAACTATGAGTTGATCTCATAAGGATGCTACCAAACTGATGTCTCATACAATGCACGACACTTATTTTGATATTAATAAGATGGTCTCTATTTTTCTGAGATATTAATGGTATTAATTTTTTAGTTGATATAAACTTATATTTGAAATTTGAAAGTGAATAAGTATCGAAATCATATTGGCACAATACAACTAAATACTAAAACCGTATCGTTCCAGTGAAAGACAAAAATACTAATATAACTTGAAAATTTAAAGCTTGATTTGAGCATTTAGAACTTTGGGTTATCAATGAGGGGAAAACAAGAAAACAAGTGAAAGATATGCAAAAAAGCGAGGTACAACAGAAGTGCTAGATTGTTTAGTTGAGCAATGTGGAGTCATTTAGAAAAAGAAACATATTTAATCTCAAATGAATGCCACAAAGCAAGCAACAAATAGATACCTCAAAACCTTTCAGGATCCTGTTGAACTCTTCCAAATGCTTAGTGACTTCTTTGGAGCTGCAATTGCCTCCAATGCCAATAATTTCTGCAGGAAGAAGATAGGAGTACATACGGAGACTACATTCCCGTCTTGCATCAAAACTTCTGCAAAGGCAACTCCCATAAATAAATAGTTCATAAAAAAACCCAAGTCAAGGTTTTTCTTAGACTTTCGCAGAGCACTTACTTTTGGGAAGGTAAAATACTGAAAACCTTCACATTATTGGGCAGGTTAGAGTTAACATAATTAGCAAGTACAATGCCACTAGGATCATCCTTCCAGGCAAGTTCAGGTATTTCCATCTTCAGAGAAATTGTGGTGGCCAAAGAATGAACCTAATAAACACGGAGCATTGGACGAGTAAGAGGAGAATCCAAACATTACATGTTCTAGAACTCAATCAAAGACAAAAGAGAAAGAAAGTTTAAAAGAAATGGGCAGCAGTCAAAGTCACAAAGAAGTGATAATTAATAATTAGTTTCTTACAGTTCAAAATGAATAAAGTTAGCAACAGTATTCTATTTTCTTTCTTAGTTAACTGTAAGTGAAGTGGATGTATGGAAATAGAGAACAAACATTCAAAAAGTATATACTGCCAACCTAGCCCATCATGCTAAGTGGACATGGAATGACCCTTACTCCTTTGTCAGTTCGGCTACTCCTTTTCCAACCAATTTTCTGCAACTTTCCAAAGTTACTATCAAGAATCCCTCCTGCCTTGTATATGGCAGACTCCAATTCAGCTTCAATAGCTACATGATCAGATTGAGAACACAGCAAAATTCAATTCACTTAAAGTAGATTGAATAATTGAGGAACTGAACATCAAATTCTAAACATTACATTCCAAAGAAGTAAAAAGCTACAAATATATTCTGTTAAACCTTGTATTATTTTGCAATTAACTCTGTATAGCAAACTGAGGGAACTGTCCTGGTAGATGGTGATGAGGTAATAGAAATAGCATTGTGAAAATTTGTGTCTGCAGAATTATATCAGAAATCACCACTGCTGTTAATTTATTGAAGATTCAATTTCTACAGGAAGAAGGGACTTTGCTAACTTCATTTTCTCTAAGTCGATCACAAGAATATTTAAGCAAACTAAGGCTTTGTTGGCTTGTGAAAATTTTCTAAACACTTCTTTTGTTTCTTAAACAATCGAATTTAAAAGTTGAAAAAATAGATAAAATAAATAGTTAAATTTGACTTTTTTGACAGATTTGATTTATCAGAGGTGAATAATGTGGTGAATATTTATTTGTTCTCCTCATTTTTTAATGACTTCATTTTATTTTTTGAAAATTGTACATAGAAAATTTTCACAAACCAACCAGGCCTAAGCATCTATTAGTATAGAAAGACGAGAAAGGTCAACCAAAATGCACTGCAAATAAACTACCACAGAGAGAAAAAACAGAGAGACATTGTTTTCTAATAAATCTTTTAGTTGATATCATTGTGCAACTTAATATGAGCAAATTTTCCTGGTATATGGTAATGGTTAGCTAACGACAGACAGCAGGCAGCCTTCTTAAAACGTTAACAGATAAGGAAACAAAGGAGCTAACAATGTACATATATCTGACTTTCGTTGTTTCTGTTTGCTTTGAGTAAACAAGGTAAAGAAGCTATCATTTTTCCGCATAAACTCTTTTTTCTTTCTTCCACTTCAATTCCTTCCTCTTTATTTCTAGCCAAAAACACAAATTGTGTGTGAGAGAGAGATAGACAGAAAGAGGATGAGAAAAGAGGGGAAAAGAAAAAATAGCTTCAATTTATAAGTTATGCACTTCAACTTCCATTATGCAAATTCTAATCATACCTATGGTACTTCAACTGACAGGGATGAATTAATTTGCAGTTGTCAGATACATGCACAATGTCAGGTATCAGGTTAGCTCCATTACTTAGTTCACTCATGCAGATTTTGGCATATGATTTCTGGCGAACAAAGTCATCTATTCTAATCTGTTGAAGCTGTTTATATGGATCTAAATGGATACTGGGAGACAGTCACTTGCAACA
Source organism: Curcuma caesia (assembly GCA_037834155.1). Classification (NCBI taxonomy): domain Eukaryota; kingdom Viridiplantae; phylum Streptophyta; class Magnoliopsida; order Zingiberales; family Zingiberaceae; genus Curcuma; species Curcuma caesia. The sequence goes on from JBBMKF010226867.1 coordinate 13,869, forward strand.
GGTTTTATGTGTGATGATTTTCAGATATCTCCGGTGCCTGCTTATAGCTCAACTATTTTATCCTTTGTTTTTCTTTCCAGCTCTCTCTTCTGCTTGAAGCCTTTTGTTTTGTCTGCTTCAAACATATGACAATCTGTATTAGCATGTACATGCCACGGGAGATAGTAGGCATATTCTCTCTATATTTATATATAATTATATTAGATGGTGGACAATAGATGCCGTGCTGCTTCAAAATCCAAATTCCAACATTCGCTATTTTTTAATCACAACCACCACCTCCAGTTTTCTTGGGTTAATTGCCATGATGTTTTTTTATATCTATTTCCTATTTTAACATAATATTTCCTTTTTTTTTCCCAATCTCTGTTTTCTTACGTCCAACCCCTCCCCCTCCCTTCCCTCTTTTCAAAAAAACGTTGTTGTCTGCCACGTTCTTTCTCTTATTAAGTCTTTGTCTTCTTATTTTGCAGTTTTTTTTAGTTAAGAACTATGTGGGACACAAAATGGTAAACTGTTCTTTTGTAGATGTGTACAAGAAGTCCTTTGACATTGGAGGTTGAATGTGGCACACAGAAGATTACATCTTCACAAATCCAACATCCAACATAATGGTTGTATAGCAGCAAGATATGATGTTTGAAGGCATGGTAGTAAGATGTATAAACCAAGCAATGATCAAGCATTCTACCAGAGGCCATGCAATGAAGGCATACATCTTTAGAGATGTTAAGAATCCAAGGGAAAGGGAATTGAGTTGGTTTGAATATAGTTTATGTTTTATCTTATCAAGATAAAATGTCACTGAGTGCTTGGCAAGCATTCAATGTCCATTAAAATCCTATGTGACTCTAATAGATATTTTAGTTAGCGTTGTATTTCAACTAAAGAATTGGTAGGAGGTTGCCAACCACTTAATCAATTTATCTTCCATGAAACATTTTCAAGCTTCAAGGAAGAAGGCCAGTGGTGACTCTCACAAATTCTAACGCATTGGAGCATAATCATTGCTGGGTTTGTCATCCTTAAGTACATGTCTACAGGATCTAGCAATATGTAACTTGATGGGGAGATCAAATGGGATGAAAGGAACTATTAGAGAATATAATTGTAACAAAGGGAATAGGAATAGGAACTGTAAGAGAAAACAATGCAAAAGCTGAAGGGAAAAGGTTGATGGGGACATCCAATTAATGATCAGGACAAAAAGGAACATGAAGTGGCCACGATGGCATGAAATTTTGAAGGAGAAGGGTTGTTGCCAATTTATCACAAATGGGCAAACTTTACCTAACATAATTGCAACTCAAAAATAGATATCAACAAAAGCTTGGGCAAATTAACAGTAAAAGATTTTTTTTGTTCATCTATCCACTTGTTTCTTAGAACTAGTTTGTCCTTTTCCTGAATGAATCAATTTTTCCAATGTATACATTCTGTTGCTTGAGACTAAGTATATTGGAAACAAGGACTTCAATGAATATGTTTTGGAATTTGTTAAATAGTTTGAGAAAAATAAATCTAAGTAAGATTATGAAGTTGCGATGTGTGTGTTTCATTCATATATTTTCAGTATTATTTTGCATGTATTTGTTTCATTGCATGAGCATATTTTGCATATATTCATTACCTTTGCATTGTTTTCATCCTTTTGTTCGAAGACCCACTTTTTGTATGTTTTTGATTGACATGACGCGAATTTGGAGCTTAAACAGAATCAAAAAAGCCTTGAAGCATGCACTTCTAGCAAAATGCACAGTTTGGTTGTGTCTTCCAACACGGTCGTGTATCACTTAAAGAGTTAGACGATAAACAGAGTGGTGTTTGGACTTCCAGAGCAAAACACGGCCAGATTGTGCTTCCTGGCATGGTCGTGCCACTTATTGTTGACTGACTGAAACCTCTAGGAATGAACACGGCCAAGCCGTGCCAAAAAGCATGGCCGTGTTCAACCTACGAATGCAACACTAGGAGTCCATATTGTCAGGCCGTGTTTTCCAACACAACTGTGGTACGGCGACGGCACCCCGATATTTTTGAAAGATTTCAATAAATTTTAAAAGCTTTGAAGGCTTTAAAAGGATATAAGGGGCTCATGTTTATGAGTCGAAGGGTTTTCCCATGATAGGGAACCCTAAGAGAGAGTTATTTCCAAGGAGCTTGGATATCAAGTCGAAAACAACTACGGATACCACGACTAAGTCTTCTCTCTCTTTTCTCTTTGATTTGAGTTGTAGAATGTCCTTCTTCATGTCTTTTGCTTGTACATCCATGTCCATGGAGTAGACTCTTAATTCTAGGATGAGGGAGTAGTCCGACGTAATCGTTGACACTTGTTTTGCTTAATTCAACTCTTTTTGTTACATGACATGTTTGATTTATGCTCTGACTTTAGTATGCATACATGATTAACACTAGCGTCGAGATAGACCATCTTTATACTATCAAACATAGAGGTAAAAGAGTGAAAAACAATTAGAGTGTCAACGATTATTGTGATGAAACCAAAGTCCTAGACTTGCTTCTTCAAATCGATTTTCCTCAAATTCTTTTTGCTTTCTTAATTCATTTTCTTTCTCATACGATTTCGACTGATTTAGATAGCTTGCTTCACAAATTCAGATTGGCACTCGGTTTAACAATCTCAAAGGGTGATATTTTATTACTTAATGACAACCATACACTTACAGTTTGCACACATCAAGTTGCATCAAAATCACTAGAAATTTGACCATAATATGTAGCATCCGATATTATCAAACCTTTCTCAGATAAAGAAAATGAACTGTGTGGAAAATTTGATAAGACAGCAATTAACATCAGACCTAACATCTCCACCAAATCATGGACTTCTCAAGAATCGTACTCTTCCTTTGAGATTTTTGTACTAGTCAAATGAAAAATTAAATAGAAATTACACGCAAAACAACGATAATTCAGAATAAAAACCGAGTGGATTTAGTAAAATTCTCAAGCTAAAAAGCCCCCAAAAAATAGTTTTTATGGTCTTACTTGATAAATCATGAGCATCCCGCTGCTTCTGAAGACCTAAAAGAAGGTTCAGACAATAAATCACAAATTTACTCGACTCCAAAGCAAGTACCTAACAAAGGGGGGGAGGGAGGGAGCGGAGGATGTACCTCTGTAATCGGTCCCGACGTATCCAACGCGCATGACGACCTTCTTCTTGCAGAATGACTCCCACCTCTTTGCT
>JBBMKF010227189.1:0-17076 GCA_037834155.1 Curcuma caesia
AACTTGCATCACACATGTTAGATCACAAGTATTGCCTAACTTTAAACATGGTTTAGCCAAACATTGAAACTCAATGCTCTTGGGGCAAAGATTGCACCAACAAATGTAGTATACATGTTTGATCGGGTTGTCACCTTTGTTGTATGAACGGAACAATTTCGGCAGCAACTTGATTTGGTAAATCTCAGTATGATCAAAATGGTTGTGCCTCTTCGGTATCCACATGAACACGTCCTTCATTTGTCACATGAACTTAGCCTTCGAAGAAGAACCACCTTCATTGTGCTAGCAACTTAGATGGTTTTGCTAAGAGTAGAAGAAAAGGAGACTAGATGTGGCCATCCACCAAATGCATAAAATTGACCTTTTGTACTCATCCAATGAATATAAAAGGTTATCCAATGAATACAAAAGATCATCCAATGAATACTAATGAATACAAAGAGTCATCCAATGAATACAAAAGGTTTTTGTCGTTTGCTCTGCTTTTCATTAATGCTCCATTAATCTCTATTAATGGACATTATTCTTCTTTAGTGGTTGAGTATAATCCAATGAATCTAATTCGTATTAAACTCAATCCAATAATCCAATAGTTGGATTCATTTAAGTCTAACTCAATGAGTTTAACTTGGATTAGACTTAACCCTATAATCTTAGGGTCCATCATTTTTTAGTCAAACTAAAATATATCCATCTCCAAATCAACATGTTCTTTGTGTGTGACAGCAATGTATCTAAAATAATATTTTACATACATAAGGAATGAGTGACATCTAACAATGCATCATTACTACCCAAATGATGAGAATATCGAAATTCGACCTAACCTTTCTATATCTATTATCTTGTACAACTTAGTCCTTCTATCCTCGATATCTAGATTGATCCATGAGGAATAGACCGTGTCATCCCCTTATCAATCTTTGTGCTTCTTGATCTCTAGATAGAGTTACTTAACCAAATGAACTCAATATCTCATATTGATTTATTTGAGTATGATCATGCATTTTAATAGTCCTACTTAATCAAGGGGTCTATAGATATCACTTCCATTATATGGAAGGGATAAATCCTATCTACATCATTTACATCGCTCCACATAATTTATTGTATACCCAGTGATCGACTTTGTAGTCCACCTTGTTACAGATGACGTTTGTCGATATTAAAGTACACAACTCCTTATGTAGGAAACTATAGTGACTTCAAGTCTAAGGACTATTTATATTAATAGTTACTATGAGAATGTTTATAACACTCATATAACAATCTATGAAACATTCTCATGATGGGTTAATTCAGTACATATTCTCTACTATATACTCATTTGTCAACTTGATATTTTATATCCATGACTTGTGAGATTAAGTCATCAGTTGACCTATATGCTAGTCTCAACGCATTAATATTGCCTTGATATATTAAAGCTTGACTAGGAATAGTTAAGAGTAGCATTCTATATATATGTCTACAATCTCCCACTATCAATTCAACCAATTGATACGTTGTAGGTTAGAATCTATTACCCTAGGATATTATTATACTTATTCATCTGACACAGATCTGAAGTAAATATAATAACCATAAACTTTGTCTTTTATTAATGAAATATCATACAAAAGTTTCCTTGTCAATCATTTCATAATTGACTCTAGGACTAACACTAACACCACCAAGTATCTATGGTGGATAAATGTTTGATACACTTCATGCAGTAAGTCTTGGGTGTGGTTTGGGAATTTTGAAAATACTTTAGAGTTGTTGGTTTGATGAGGGGTGTTTTGGGCACTTCATGTGGATAAGTAGCGTTCTTAGCCATTTTGAATGTTAGCAACACTCTTGGGCTATTTCCATAAAAGTAGCAGTGTGGTTCAAAAAGTTTGCCTTAATTGAAAAGTTAGCTGGTGTCGCAGGCATGGAAAGAGGCCCTAGAACTTGGAAAAGGAAAACAATACTAATGAATGATTTGTATGGGTGATGATGAGGATCAAAATGAATGCAGTGTGTGCTACTTTTAAGTTCTTTGAGTAATTCGTAAAAGGTTTGATATTCTATGGTAGTGATGCCAGAAACTTTTCTAGGTAACTGTTGTCTGTATCTAGATTCAATATTGAGTAGTCTGGTTTGATATTCTTTAATATTTTGGGGATCCTAAAATTAATTTATCTTCAAAGAATGATTACTTAGTAACATATTTTAGAATATTTATCATCTTCTTGGACTTATATATTTCTGGGTATGTGAACTTGAGTGATTGAGCATTCAATTCTAAGTATCTTTAATAGGTAGTCTCTGAAACATTTTACAATTTGGTACTGTGATTCTGCACTGGTTTGAGTTTATTTTCAACCTGGTCTATTTAATTCTGGAATACTATCAATTGGGCAGCTAATAAATTATTTTACTTTGTTAGTTTTCCTTTTATTTTGAAGAGATATTCAATTAAAATTTTCTCTTTAATTATGACAGATACCACACCAGCAATATCATCATGGATTTCTAGAGTTTCTACTGTTGCATTTGCAATGGCATCAGTGGTTGCAGCACTCCTTACTGTTTCAACCGCAAGCCTTCTTACTTCTGGAGCAATTTCTAGGCCTAAATCATCTCTTGTTTCTGAACCAACAAGGAATCTTTTGGTATGGTGTAGTAGCTATGAGAATCAAGAATCTAGCATTTCATTTAAGTTGCGCGTTTTCTTTTGGTTTCATATCAATTTACATTGAAGCATTGGTTAGAAAATCATACCTAATATTTCTTGCAAGCCTCATTGGAGTCTTCAATTGTTTTAAAATCATTCTAGAGGTTTCTTGATCTCAAGTGGAGTGTTCAAATGGTTTTAAGTTGAAAAGATGTCAATTTTCAGTTGAAAATATCAGTGAACTTTTTTATCAAAAACTCTGATTATACTTTTCGACTCAAAAATACTGTAACAATCCACCTGAGATTCTCAAGAAATTTTGGGTATAATTTTCTGTCCAAACTGACATGATATGAATTAGTGATCCATCTCAATTAAGAAAACTTCAGGTATAGCCTGTCTCTCACGAATGAACTATTATAAATTTTTTCACCAAAATTAGCAAGTTTGGTCCATCAAAATAGTTGGAAAAGAGGTTAGTTTATTGAACCACAGGCATTTTAAGCATATGGAGAGAAGGTGCAGCATTTGTGCATTTTAAAAGTAGAAGGCGGGGAGTTCGATACCCAAAAATGGGATGCACCTCTAGGAAATCTGCCAGTTTCATCTCTAACTAAAATATATTGTTCCAGTAATCTCTTAAGAATGTCAGACTTGTTCCTTTCCATTATGAAAATATATGAATGATCAAATCCAAAATGGCGTTTGCAATCATGTAGTTCTTTTTTTATTTCTATTATCAAACTCATTTCATTATGAGGGAAAATTTCCTATAGTCAGTCTTACATTTTGTTTGCAGAGATTTTTGTTTCACATCCAGGTCTTTGCACTCTCCCGATGGTTGTTAACTACCATTCCCATCGAGTATTATGAATTCTCGAGGAGCATCGCTTGGAGTATTCCATACATCAATCTTCCTTGGGAAAGGGTCTCCAGAATTGGACTATATTCTGAAGTATGGGAAAGCGCCAAATTAAACTTTGAGCTCCCAACACTGCCAAACCAAATCATGGAAATGGACCCTTCTGTGAATGGGAAGCCACTTACAGCTGAAGAATACATGCCATTTCTTAAGGTCAGAATTGTCTTTTCAAAATCAGTTTGAGTGTTTTACTAGCTCCTGTTTAATAATCTAAAACAGTTTTCAACATGCATACTTGCAGAATCAAAACATGAGATCTGGAGCGGAATTCGTTAATGTTCCTCAAAATTCATATAGGTAGGTCAAAACTCAGGAAAGACAAATTGCATGTTTATCCTTATTCCTGCTTAAATCAAGACACTTTCCTGGTAAGAACTAAGAAATCAGACTTAGTTCTTGGCACTCTTGATGCCTTGCACCACTGAATATCTTAAAATTGCTTCGCTTGTATAGTTCTTTTGAATTGAATGTTAAGTACCAAATTTTAGCTTCTTGAGACATCAAGCTGATCTTGCTGCAACAGATGGAGGAATTTTGGTCGAAACATGTTCTGGCTGTCTGTCTTTAGTGGTGGATTGATCTTGCTCCATATGGCAATTCTTTGCTTTCTGAAATGGAAGAAGAATCTGGAAAATCAAAAGGAGTTTGGACCCCTTGTGTTCCCAAGGCTTGAAATATTCTTGATGATGCTTGCATTGCCATGTATATGTCAGGCATCTGCTGTGATAATTAAAGGTAATTGTTTTACTGAGTTTCTTCTTCATATCAAACTTGCTCATTAGTTGTGTTGGCTTTAATTCTTCTAGCAAAACTTTCTCATTAGTTTTATTGTGTTTCCAGTTAATATAATCTTTCAGCAGCTAAGATTTTCTTCTAAAAGTCAAGATCTTTCTGTTTCTGTCAATGGAATCACTTGTCAGTTCTAATTGACTTTCTTCTCTTTTGGACGCAAGGGAAAACAACTGCCGGTGTAATAATCGGAATTCTGCTTCTCGGAATCTCCACATGTTTTCTTATATCCTTGCTACTGTTGCTCTCACTTGGCATCACCATGGGCAAGCTTCTACAATACAAGGAAGTACATAAGGAAGGGCAGAAGTCCCATTGGTACCACGAGCTCATCCGCATAACTCTTGGCCCTGGAAAAAGAGGCCAATGGACATGGAAAGATCAAGCGAACTCGCTGAATCTGATAAAACTAGGACCATTATTTGAGGACCTTCGAGGGCCACCAAAGTACATGCTCACACAAATTTCCAGTGGTGGGAATCAAGAAAAGCAGGATGACCGTATCATTGCTTCTGAAGATGAGAATGAAGATGCAGAAGCCCCATTTATCCAGAAGCTATTTGGCATCCTAAGAATCTACTATACGCTTCTTGAATCAGTTAAACGCATCTCTCTTGGAATTTTGGCTGGAGCTTACTCAGCAACTAGTCCTTCAAGAGTTCCTATTCTGATTGTTTTGTCCATCACATCGTTTCAACTCTTTTTCATGGTCTTAAAAAAGCCCTTCATCAAAAAGAAACTTCAACTTGTGGAGATTATTTCAGTAGCTAGTGAGGTGGGTTTGTTTGGGGCTTCTCTCGCTCTCCTCGACAAGGATTTCTCTGATGCTAATGAGAGGAGAGTGGGGATCTTCATGCTGGCAATGTTTGTCGTCATGTTCACTGCGCAATTGGTCAATGAGTTGCATGCCTTGTATCGACAAGTCATTCGACTGAGCCCAGCTAGGGACTCATTCTCTTCGGGTTTGAAGAGTGTATTCGGAGGTCTGCTACTGATTGTAATGCCAACATGCCTGTCGACAAAAATTACTGAGCAGTTGTCATCCAGAAACAGAGAGAACGGGGTTACCTTACATCCTTCAAGTGAAGTTCAAAGAACATCGGGTGCAAGTGAACTATCATGGTTGCGACAACTCAGAGTAATTGCCAAGGGCAGCTTCAGCAGAGAAGACACAAGGGGAGTGCCGAGTGACCCTTCGACCAGTGCACCCCGCAGGAGTAGCTTTTGGGCTGGTAAGAGAAGCAGGAGCTCATCTGTAACATCATCATCCGACAACAAGGAAAAAGGTGACTCCAAATCCAAGTCCAGAGGGCTGTATAAGGATTTGGAGAAGATTTTCTCTTCAAACTGATTAGAACCATTCCGTATGCACATTCATATTAAGATGAGGTGTGAAAGTTCATTTTGAGCTCTGCAGTGGAAAAAGATTTTCATGGATTAATGGACTTTAAAATCCTAAACATAAACACAGGTGGCTGAAGGAACCAACATATAGACCGAATACAATGTTTGAGCAAGTTTAATTTGTCGATGGTGATTCATTCCTAGATTGTAGTTGTGCTCCAGCTTTTGAGTGTCACTATGTTTGATATACAGAATGATATGTGATGACTTCGTGACGAGAGCTGAGGGGGACTTAATCTTGTATTCGTTGTCAATTTCTGATGCTGTTTACATTCTCAGCTTTAAGTCAAGGCAAATAATTGGTATTTGTTGAAGCATGAATAATGCATAAGTTCCACTGCTCAACACAAGGACGTTTGTCATATTGGCACAAGATGCTATCAAGGGGCATTCATTGTTGTTATTCATGTCATAAACAAACACTGTCATTTTAGGTCAATATAATAAATAAAATAAAATAACATAAATTACTCTGTTTTAAAACATAATTTTATAGTATTTAAGACTAATTACACTCTTAAAATGTTAAACTTCAATGATTTAAAAAAAAAGTAAAAAAATAAAAGAGCATTTCTTTTTCATTAATCATCAAAGTGGCACTTTGTTCCTTTTTTGTTATTTGAATTATCTTTAGTTGTAGCAATTATAATTCACAATTATTATAATATGATATTAATCATTCATAACTATTACAATATGATGTTAATTCCGTGTGCATATTTTAGTAGTTATGAATCGCGACTATAACATTATTGCAGCTATGAACATAACTGCTCAACATATACACATGTAAGATATTGTTTAATTAAATCACTTTTTAATATTGTAATTGCTATAATATTGTAATAACTATGAATCATAATTATATAATCTTTTTTTAGTAATCATTAAAACAGTTTTTTTTTTGTTATCTAAATTATCCTTCATTATAACATCTACTATAATATGTGCACAAGTGAGATCTTGTTCAACTTAAGTCAACATTGATCAACACTTTGTAATAGCTATGAATTATAGCTAATATAATATGTCACAATTATAAGATTTTATTCAACTTAAATTAGCAATAATTAATAACACGGTATAACAGTTATACTATAATATATATACAGATGTTAATCAATAGCACATTATAACAATTACAAATTATAACTACCATAATACGTGCACAAATGATTCACTTTTTCATATATTCAGATCAATCGGGTAAGAATAAAAAATTTGATTATAAAAATGGATGGGGAAAAAATCCTTTTAAAAAGGACATGCTCTTGATTTTTGCTCATATAAAAAATTATCAAAGTGTTTTTGAAACTAATGTCTGTTTACCAAAGTTGCATGACATATCAAGGGGACTGAGATAACCAACGACATGAATTCCCGTTCATCATCAGTAGGCAATTTAATTACAATCTTTGTAACTTTATCATGCAGAGTGAATTAACGATCGAGATGACCTATTGAATGCGGTTTCGTTTAGCCTGCACCACACAAGACTAAGGTTTGTGAAAACGGACAACTATTATTTTGCAGATGCCATGCCAAGCTTTAGCTCAAGTGCTTGACTACAGCTTAAAATTCATCATTTCTTTTCATGTCATAAGATTGAAATTAAAACATGACGTTTTCAAACACAAGTAACTAAAGGACAAAGCAGATCATCAACGATCAAAATCCAAGATGAATCACCCTGCCATCATTAATCATTCATCTCGACATAATTTAATCCAATCCAATCCAGTTCCAAAATCTAACCAATCAAATGTGCTTTGCTTTTAGGTCTGAAGGAGTCCAAGAATGAAAAGAACTGGTCTACTATCTCAATTGTCTAATCCAACCAATGAAATCCTAACAGAATCAAGGACGAAGTAGCATCATCGTGGTTGATCCAAACAACATTTCTGGGACACTTGAAAGACTTCAACATCATCAAGCTAAACAATGAAACACTATCCAAACATATGCACGGGTGCTAGATATTGTCAAATGCAGCACATTTTTGCCATCATAATCTTGATGACGATGCTATTATAAGGTCACACTATCCAATACAATTTGGAAATTTAGGAAGTGCATCATGAACCAATGCTGGCATCCCCAAAATAATGTTAATGTGACCCTGCAGTGACCCCTCAAGTATTTCTTGTATTGTAAGAAATACTTAAAATCAACAATGCTGGCATACCCAAAACACAAACTACAATTAATTTGATTGATCCGGAGTCAAATTCATACTCTGTGATCGAACTCTGTCGATTATCTTCTGTCTTCCTGATAGATCCTCTTCATACACAACGACCTACATACAAGAACATGGTTTATAAAAATAAACTTGTCTTAAGATGATTAAACAAAGATTAATGTCACACCTGTGAATCCGTTTGTGTCTCACTAAAAGCATCATAATTGCCATTAACTTTTTCACGAGACGAAGCAACAGAAACCATGACATCAGCAGTCCTACAGGAAGGGCAACAACAGTTGGTAAAATGAGATGCCGATTAAACTAATAATTGTGCTTTCCAAATATGACAAGTCAATCATATTGCCCTAACACAAAAAGGTATATTAATTACCATAAATGGGATTTTACATGGAGTGTAGACGACTACTAGTATATTTTCAAAAGAAATTCCATAGTTCAAACTAGATGAAATAAGAGAACTGCAAACGGATGCAGCAATAAGTATTCAATTCTCATCTGCCTGAAAGACTACATATGGGCGAACTGTAGTGATGCATATCACTGGAAACTTGATTGAATAACAAAGCTACATACAGTTAAACAATGTCCCACAGATTTGCCAGAACACCAAGAAATCATAGACATACCATTGATTATAAAAAACAGCACATTAGATGACCATAACTAATAATTGAATTGTCTTTTATCCAAAAGAAATAAATGGTACGTGTATGTCCATTGAAGTATCTGCTGCAAGAGTAATGATTATAGTCGCAAAGGCTTCATCAATATATAAACAATTGTTTAGTCTAGCGCATAGTTATTTAAAGCGTGAGACGTCCAAAAGTGTATAGGTGCCATGAGATCTGAGGCACACAACGCAAGATGAGGTGCAAGCCTTACCGAAGTAAGACGGTTTCGAATTCATATAACGACACTATTGGGAGGGGTTTATCCTTGTCACTCCCGCCTCGAATGAGAAATTTCTTACATCCAATGTGGTGTAGAGACACCTCGTGATTAGAGACCAAGAAAAAAGACCACCAATACGAACAAACAATTCTTAACTTGCCAACTTCAATTTGAGATTAGATATCATCTACATAAGCTCATATAATATCACATACTACTACCATTATTCCCCTCTCCTTGTCTTGAGATGAAGAGGAGATGATTGACAATCAATTGGTATCTGATTTAAAAGTCCTTCCAAAATCCATGACAATGAGTGACACATTAAGATTTCTTTCAGCACTTAAATGCACAATTATCTCATTTTCTAAGATCTTCAATTATTGCCTTCGCTGCATGGAAAATCATGGAGCAAATGTTCCAGAGAAATAATATCCTTTTGAAAGTAAATATTTTCCTAGCTCTGAACTTCCTAGGAAAAATATTTATAACTTACTTGCTCATCCAATGTTTTGAAACACCAAAAGTGGAGCTTGAACTTTCATTACCTTCGCGAATTATAGAATGGTCAGATGAAAACATCTGCAGCTAGTTAAGGTAAAATAAAAATCAAGTGGAAAGGATAAATCCCATGATTCAGATAAAAAGGATAAATCCCATGATTCAGATAAAAAGGATACTCCTTGTCCACAACCAGATTGCAGAGGTGACCTCATATCCAGGATCTTAAGCAAGGGAAAAAGGCATCAGTTTGGTCAGTAACACATACAGTTTGTTAAGGAAATATGCAAATAATTACATTTGGTGACTGAGCCAGTAGATGTTCAATAGCATCTGCAACGTCAGGAACAGCTTCATTACTAATCAAGGAATTTTCAGGTATTCGATTTTTCTTTGTTGCATCAGTATTCGTATGACATTCTGATAATCGTAAACTTTTCCTACAGATTCTAACATCCTTTTCGCAGAGGCCTTCATATGAGAATCCTGCAACGTCCATATTCTTAATCTGAAAAATAAATAAATGACAATTGTTGTACTCTGTATAAGATTCACCTGCCCTTTTGGTTGTGTTCTTTTTTAACTCCAAAGACTCACTCACCAGCTGAAATGGAATCCCAGAAATCTGAGCTGTCTGTGACTGTGTAGGGTACTGACTCAGAGTGCATAAACCTGCTTCCATATCCTCATCACTTATAGGTTTAGGCCGAAATGTATCAAGACTAATAATCATATCCTACAAAAGGATTTGGAAAAAAAGTTTCAAAGACAGTATGGTTTTGTACTTCATGGAAGAAATGCACAACTCAAATGAAAGAGTTAAACCTGAGAAATGCACTCTTTAATCCAATCAAAAGTGATGGATTGAATTCCCCACCTACAAGCAGCCTCATATTTTGGTCCAGTGGCAAACTTACACAATAAATGTGTGACTTTTTTAGTCAATTTCTCAGTAAATTTAGCCCCCAGCGTAAAGCACAAGTTTCTTAACAAAAGTCTTTCTTTCTCTTCATACTGTGAGACACAAAATCGAAGCCTTTCAAATCCAGATAATGGAATGTGACACCGCAATGGAGAGTAGATAACATGGCTTCCAACATCTTGGATGTGAGCATCCTGTAACAATGCCGCTCCACAAAACATGCTCTTGTTTAGCATCATTTAAGAAAAATGATATACAACATAAAAAAACAGTAGATAACTATCAATCAGCTATGCAAGAAATCAAAATTTGGCTTAATTGTAAATACTACAGTATTATGGCTTGCATGACTCAGAAAAAAAAACAAACATCTATCCTTTCTAATTCATTCAACCCACTACTAAATATGTTTGGAAGGATGTCAACTTAGCTACCACATGAGAAATTGCAAATTCTGAATAAGGAACTCAAACTGCAATGAGCATAGATAAAAGCAATATACAGAAATCCAAAATAACTTACCAACACAATCAGAATAGATCAAAACAAAATAAACATAAAGATATTCAAAAAGAACTTATTGAGTAGCAAATTAAAGAGCATTGGCGCAATGATAAAGTTGTTGTCGTATGACCTTGTGGTCACGGGTTCAAATCGCGGAAACAATTTCTTGCAATGCAAGGTAAAATTACGTACAATAGACTCAATGTGATCCAACTCTTTCACGGGACTGCGCATTAGCAAGAGCTTTGTGCACCGGATTGTCCTTTTTTTCAAGTAACAAATTAGAAGCCCACAATATAAACTTAAAAGAGATATAGAACATTAGAAAAAAATCAAATTATTTATAAAAACAAATTTCATGTTTTAGTATAAGCTAGATACACAGTTGCCTTTGAAGTCATAAATCACAAAGATTTTGCAATAATTATTCTCATGTCCTACCAAGAAGCCCTAGCAAAAACTGCATAATAGAAAATCAAAAGGGCGTCCCTAATTATCCATATAGTCAAAAGGGCACCCCTCTTTCAAAAATTATCAAAACATTGCTTCACCTATAGTTTGATACCTGAAAAACCTTGTTATGCTCCACTTTGGAGTAGTCGCGCCCTTGGAATAGTGCATCTCCAAGGTGGAGCAACTTTTGTCAAAGCTGCTCTAAGGTGGTGCAACTTTGACCAAAGTTGCTCCACCTTGGAAGAACTTTGATCAAAGTTGCTACAAAGTGGTGTGGCTTTGATCAAAACTGCTCAAGGTGATGCAATTTTGCTCAAAGCTACTCCAAAGTGGTGCAGGTTTGATCGAAGTTGCTCCAAAATAGTGCAACTTTGATCAAAGTTGCTCTAAGGTGGGGCATAAAGGGGTATTTTGAATATCAAATTATGGGTGGGATGTTATTTTGATAATTTTTTAAAAGAGAGGTGTCCTTTTAACGATATGGATAATTAGGGGCACCCTTTTATTTTCTACAAAATTGCATTGTAAGCATGCAATAGCCAAGGCAATATTTTCCTTACTTTCAAGTGGAATAGTGTAACTTGTGTCTCTACCTCCTAAAGTTCAGCTTGTTTAAGAACATTAAAGATTCACTATCAAAATAATATTATTGGCACTCTATGTTATACCTTTGAACTAGTAAAATTAACTTCTTTACTTTAGTAAAAAGCTAGATAATAAGTACCAATTCTGGTAGAGATGCACAAACCAATAACAGCAGTAACAGGAACACCACATGCCATAGGTAGATATGTCCTAAAACTTGCATGACAGCTAAGAAAAAGAAAATAATTGATCCACTTAAGCATAGTCTATTACTAGGCAGCAGTTATCAATGAAAAGCAATAGCATAGCATAAATAATAAATTATGCAATTGAATATCAAACATTGCATTCATAATACAGTGTATAAAGATATCTACCTCCAAACAAGAGCGTATCCAGTGAGTTGAAACCACAATCTGAGAACAATCAACAGGAGCATGCAAGATACCATGACACTCAATCATATAATTTGCATTCATCTTAGATTGATCATTTATCATGGTACCTCCTGCTTCCATGACCCATTCAATAATCTCAGCCCTCTGGTTAAAAACAGGAAACAAACACAAAGATGAGAAATATCAAATGCTACAAACAAATCTGATACCTCATCAACTGCAGTAAAATTATGTTGATTAAAACAACATTATATGAAACAATAATATATCATCCAAGAAAAATAGCATACAATTGAAGACAAATCAAAGACACATGGCAAGGTGTGTTGCTGGAATAACAGTTAAAAGCAATAAATAAAAAATATCTATCCTATACACTAAGTGCTGAATGTACTTAAGACAGGTCAAGAGCTATGTGCTAAGAAATTGGCCAACCCGTTCTTGAGGAAAAGAACTTGAGAAACAGAAACTTTTCCCTTTGAAAGTGTTTGATGGCCCTCTAATTTGAGTACCCAAGTTTCTGGAATAAGGTCCATGTTTCTGAATTTCCTGACTCAAACTTTTTCCAGCAGAACATGGGTTTGATATTTCAGCATTAATCGCTATTTTTGAAAGGCTTCCATTTACATTATCTTTGGCTCTCTTCTCTGAAAATAACTCTGCCCTGAATTTATCTGAATGATGACTAGCTGATACAGAAGGAATGGCAGCAAAATTTTCCACCTTGGCACAGTCAGTAGATGACTCAGTGGCATAGCATGAAGAATCTGCAATCCAAAGTAAACGGTAGAAAAATAAAATTCAGGTCAATATGTGATATGTGATTTCAAACAATTAAAGAGCTACATCAAGAATGGTGAGATGAGAGGCTTCATTCATGTGAAATTGCACAGAAGATCAGAGAAGAATATATGTGAAGCTAAAACCTTTTGAAAAAATTAGTTCAGATGCTAGGTGTCTTGTGCTTATAGGGAGTGCTTCCTTTGTTTTATTACACTCCTCAAGCCAAGTAGCTTTTACCACATTGATGACACCACAAGCGGCTACACGTCTTACCTCTTTCTTTTCACTACAAATAAACAATCGTATTTGAGGAACGCTAATATGGTTCAGAAACTATTGATTTTTTGGAATATGGGAAATGGAATTAGGCAATTTTCTAATTGTCAAGCAAGGTACAGAAAAACTTGCCTATCTGAAGGTTCACCAATGATAATGTGAGTCAGTTTCTCACTAAGTGACATATGCCGGGTGCCCCCACCCTTAATTATCATATTTAAAAGTTTGCTTAGTTCAGCCTCAGAGAAACCCACAAGAGAAATTCTGCAATCTGACAAATAAAGGTCATAATCATCTGACTCTAAGTCATCAATGATACAAGTGTCCAGCTTCTTTTCATCCTTCGCCAGTATCACTGCTGAATCAGTCCCCTCATTATTCACCTTAGTAGCATCAGACAATGAAGAAGTTACATTCTGTGACAGCGTAGCTTCTACATCCCCAAACATTAGTGGTGAAACAGTTTGGGAGTTTGTATTACTCAACTCCTGGCATCTTCGTTCCTTTTGAGAACTTTTCATATCATTGCAAGAAACAGAATTTAATTGAACAGGGTACAAAGCTTCATCTAGACAAGCTACAAAAAAATATACAGAATAGTAAGATGCATGCATTCAGAGACTAAAATAAGGATAGTGGTATACAGTGTCCAAGAAAATCACATCTCAATCCTGCACAGATGTACCTCTTCTCACAATAGATTGATCAATCCATCTGCGGGTAACAATATGAATATGACCCCATCGTCGTGCAACCATGTACTTATCCCCTTGAGGAGAGTATTTACTGTCAAGGATCTAATGTTTCTCACAAACAAAAGTAATATAAGAGAGAAAATTGACTATGACTGGGCTTTTCATATATTGCAAAAGACAAATAAACATGGTACCTCATGACTTACAATCCAGGATAGACAGCAATTTACCTAATTTACTCTATTTGTACTACTGAGAATCAATATACAGCAACTGAAATGTCAGCTGAAGTATAAAAACATAGATTTGTGAAAGTAAAAAAGCAAAAGAGGATATGTCTGAAATTAAATGACTGCACTTTTTGGTAAGATCAGCTGAATAAGAGCCACCATTATCTACTATCAACTTCTCCATCTCCTTTCTCTCATCTGTCAAATTTGACAATATATACTTTGATTACTAATTATTATGAGAGAAATAATTAGAAGTTACTGCAAAAGAGGATCAAGAAGGCACACTAATTGTTCAAGATAACTGATTTCCTATGTCAAAAATCTGAAAAATATGATTAACCATTACTTCATGACTACAATTAATTATTACTTGTTTTCCTAATTTATAACTAGACTAGGTTGCTGTCTTAATAGATATGATTTTTGACAGGCATACCTGCAGGAATTCTTGTTACGCAGATAGTCAAACCACTGAAAGGAAGAATCCTATAAGCCTCTTGTGGCACAACACGATGCTCGGTCCAGCATTGCCTTAACCAGCTCATTGTGACAATAGGTTTCTTAAGGATGTTTAAGGCCCACTAGAAGACATTCAAATCATAAAGTCCATTGTATGCAATATCAAATGAATTTAGGTACAGATTAATAGTATACAATCAAAACAAAATAAGAAGTGGGGGGAAAAGCTACTCTAGGAACATACAGACTTGTAATATTTAATATCTTATAAAAGCTAAGTGGAAAATGAGAACTTACTAATCAATTAGAACAAATATCTTATAAATCAATACATAGCAGCATTACCTTCTTAGTATTTGCATAATAAGAACATCATGAACAATTAGAATTTTTCTTAGTTTATGTCTAATGTAATGTGCAAGGAGAGCTCTTGTTCTTGCTAATAACCAGTCTAGATTATGGTGGATATCTACCACAGGTAATATTCAGAGTAAAAAAAACCTGTGGACTAAAACTAGGACCCTATTTACTTGGTAAGGATGATAGAAAATTGGGAAATAAAACTAGATAAGGGATGGAGATACAGAAGACAAGAAAACAAAGATGCTTTTTTTCTTGTTATTAGTGGACAGTAAATTGGAGAGAAGCAAAGTGCGTCTTCCACTTTCCACTTTGGATGAACATAAAGAGAAAAGAAAGTTGAAATAAAAGCAAATCTTGTTAGGGAGGACACACATCTACAATTTTATATATTTAACACTTGCCCAGGATGGATGACTGGAGTTAGTTGGATAAAGTCAGATGACAGGGATGAAAACTTGTTATTATACAAAGGAGAACCATGAAAATAATTTATATAAAGCAGCAGCATGATACCATATAATTTAAACACCAAATGTGGACTAACCTCAACTACAATAGACAACTCTTAACACTCAATCTCAAGTTGGATTAAAGATATTATCCATGTCAAACTTATTCTATAAATTAGAAAAAGAACTTACAAAAGAAAAATAAGACTAAAAAAAGTAAAATTAAGACACTTGATGATAATGAAGATGAAGATATAATGCAAATGGAGAAACTTAAAGATGCTCCCAAGTTGATCCTTAAGGAATTTACAGTTCATAACAATCTTTAAGGGAGAGATCTTCGAAGGATTAAGTTGGTCATATGTTAGTGTCAGCCCTAACAGTCAATAATGAGATGATTGATTTGGGACTTTCATATCATATTTTAATAAGGCAACATTTTATGTTTACTTTAAAATTTGTGCAAATTTGAATATATATAATAATGACCTAGAGTGGTAGGTTCAGTTCTATAACATATCAATTATTTAAATTAATTGTGAAAGACTATAGACATTATTCTTAATTATCCCTAATCAAGTACTAATATACAAGGGCAATATTAGTGCATTAAGACTAGTATATAGGTTAATTGGTGACTTAATCTCATAAGTCATGGATATGAGATAAAGTTAATACATCGATATATATTATACAATATGTCCTAGATGATCCGCTATGAGAATGTTTCATAGATTGTTATATGAGCGTCATAAATATTCTCATAGTGACTATTGATATAAATAGTCCTCTAACTTGAAGTTACTACGGTTCCTTACATAAGAAGTTGTATACTTTAATATCCACAAACATTACCTATAATAAGTTGATTATAAAGTTATTCACTGGGTATGCAATAAGTTATACGGAAAGATGTCAGTGATGTAGATGAAATTTATCCCTTTCATATAACGGAAGTAATGTCTATGAACCTCTTGATTAAATAGGACTATTAAAATGCATGGTCATGCTCAAGTAAGTCAATATAAGATATTGAGCGTATTTGGTTAAGAGATCAAGAAACACATACATTGATGAGAAGATGACACTATCTATACCTCGTAAATCAATTTAAATATCATGGACAAAAGGACTAAGTTATACAATAATAGTCACATATATGTTAGGTCGAATCTACGATATTCTCGTCACTTGGATAGTCATGATGTATTACTAGATGTCACTCATTGCTTGTATCTTTAAAATAAGATTTTAAAATCACTACCAATGTTACAAGAACCTATTGGATCACACACAAAGAATGCATCGATTTTAGAGTTTTATTTTAGTATGACTAAAATAAAGTGGGCCTATTATTTTGGATCCTAAACTTGTTGGATTAATGGGTTAATCTAATTGGATTTTAAACATATTGATTAATGGGTTAATCTAATATGGGTTTAGATTAATGGATTAATCTAATATGGGTTTGAGTTTTTCAAATAAGCTCAAACCAAATAAAGTCCACGATTTAATATCCGCATTTGTATTTTCGTTTGCATTTTGGATATACACGAAAATAATGTCTTATTAGATGAGACTTAGAGGTTGAGTAATTTC